>OVBE01000236.1:0-58608 GCA_900406425.1 Iberis pinnata
CCTAGCCTTTAAAGATGTTCCATCTACGACAACCACCTTCCTAAGATACGCAAAATCTTTCACATAAGCACCCAGGGCAATGAAATTGTACTTGAATCGGATTTTCCCATCACTCTCCGTTATATATTCCATGTAACATCTTCTTCCATCATTCATATGCTCTACCAACGCCATGTAATTCGGCATAATAGCATAGCTTCCAACAACTGATCCTAGTGTCCTGTCCATCGAAAACTCGTGAGCCCTCCAAGCTTTCCAGTATGAAACATTTACATGGAAGTCATCTAGCAGAATTTTTCCTCACACCATAAGGATTAGGACCCTTCTTTACGCATAAGTAATGCTTAGCAACCAATTCAGCAATTACTTGGGTTGTTGCCAATTTATGATAATCTCATCGCTCATCTATTGTACAACAATGCTCGAACGTCGCTGATCTGATTTGAAAATTGTCAGAGATGTCCACCCTCCCAGCGTATATTCTCCATGGGCATACACTTTATGTGCATTTGACGACCATGCAATCCGGTGAAGACCGTGCTGTTTTGAAGTTAAACTTTTTGTTTATGGCATTGATTGCAATTTTAATTTTGCAATCGACTTTGTTCCTGAACACACGGCCAACAAATATCTTGTCTCCCTCATAATCGATGTCAAACGAAGCTCCATCTACGCCTGCAAATTTAAATAACAAGTTCTCATCAACTCTTACGTACATGATCAAACATATTACCATACGTATACCATATCTGATATACGATGTATGATGGAAGAAATTTTGTACCTTTGGTGTACAAATTGTTGAAAACTGGGGGTGCGTCCTGACTAAAAAGTGCTGGATCGTTTATGTCAGGGAACAAAACGTTCTCCCCGTCTTCATCGTTTGTTACCCACCAAGGAATTACCTGGCTGAAACGGTCCACACAATCTTCATCGCTTATTATACCGCTTGACTCAGATGAGGTCTGAAAAAGTCTTCTTGCCACATAATGGTGTCCTTTATCCTTGATAATTGCAGTTCGGGCAACATCTTTTCCTCTTCCCACCATCTCTTCTTGTACAGGTAATGTTCTCATGTCCAGAATTGGTGGATCCGGGTCTACATTTACATCGTCCTCCTGAACAATACCTTTCCCTTTCACATCTATGAGATTTCTCCTACTAGGTCCACCTTCTATAGTCACAGGAGTAGGCAAACTATCAACATAGGTACTCAGTACATCTACTAGTCGTATCACTTCAACTTCCTCTTCACCAGACTCGTAGCAACTAGTTGCATCCTCGCTATGGGTCTTAGCTTCTGAAGTGTCATTTGCCTCTCCTCCCTCTGATGCTTGCATTGCATTTTCCTGTAAGTAATAGCTACTTGTGTCGTTGTACATTTCATCGCTTATTGTGTCATCCTCGTTTGCAGACCTTTCGTAGTTTGGCGTTTTCTCCCAAAAACAAGAACTAGTTCCCGCATTGCCCACAAATTCTGGTTTAATTGTCAAAAAAAGATCCACTTCATCTATGTCCCTACGCATTTGCACAAAGACACGCACATCCTCCTCCCATTTTATATATTGCGGATCTTCTTGACTGTCTTCCCCCACCAACATCCAATGAGGATACTCATAGGACATAATCATATTTAGAAACGAGCCTCGGAAATCAATAGTCCTCGCAACCAAATTGAAAAGTTCTCCATATGACATGCCAAGGGAAATTCGTATTTGCTTTATCTCCTCACTCAGTTTGCGTATGAACGACCATTTTTCATTTGGCATTTTCATCCAGTTTCCCACCACAACTCTGACTAAGTCTTGAGTACTCAACTGCAAATCATCAAAATAATGAGAACATTTAGTATCTTGTCATTAATATATAAACTGCTAAAGCGGAACTTCTTCATTACAATTTGGGTTTATATTTAGGGTTTAGGGTTTATATTAAGGATGAGGTGTATATTTAGGGTCTAGGGTTTATGTTTAGGGATTAGGGTTTAGGGTTTAGGGTTTATATTTTGTATTAAGGGTTGAGGGTTTAGGGTTTATATTTTAGGGTTTCTTGTTTGGGTGTATATTTAGGGTTTAAGGTTTATATTTAGGGTTTAATATTGTCATATTTGGGTTTGGTTGTCTCTTTAGGGTATATATTCCGGTTTATGTTCTCCTTTTATCCTTATATCTTATGATTTCTTCTTAACTGTAACAATAGTTCGTATACCAAAACGAGTAGCTTCTTTATCATACGTATGGCATACTCAACATTAGCATACCCTAGCATTCAATTTAGCAAACTAGAGTTTCCTTTTCCATTGCTTTCTGCTTCTATTCTATGTAGGGATGGGGTGATTTTAGAGGTTTCCGTTCTACTTTCGGATTTCTTATTAGAATTAGTTTTAACAGCTTATACTATTTACTGAAGCTCGTTTTGATTTTCTCAATTTTTACTATTTATCGTCCTCTCAGGTAAGCCTCTAGGAAAATTTACTGTGTCCAGATAGGATCGTTAAGTTGTACCTACTCCGCTTAAGTTACTAAGTACGACAATATATATAACGAAAAAAACTTACAACCGATAATCTTCTTACACTGTCCACCGGCGGCGCGTTTGGTATACTATCCATTGTAGTCGGTTTTTTGTTTCTACAGGAAAATACCTAAATTACTATCCCTAATATAGAAACCCAGCTTCGCCCTCCTTTTCTTTTGGGGAGAAAATTCGAATTGTTTAGTTTTTTTTGTTAGGATACAGTTAGGACAGACGGAGAAGACATCTTCGATTTGACAGAGCTGCTTGACATGGAACCAGAGACAGCTGGCCTACCCTCCTTTTCGTCGAAGCGCGTGTACACCATCGAAGGGGCGAGTCGAGATATCGCGTGCATATTAATTCGTGAAAAACAATTATACAGAATTATGTACATTCTCTTAATTTCCTCGGTGCTATTGCTATTTCGCAAATTAGCCCTAAAGAATATTATTTTATAGTTCAAAAAGATTTTGTATAAAAATATTATTTTGTAATTCAAAAAGAATTCGTATGTATACGAAATTTTACTTTTATTAAATTTAAAAATACAATTTTTTAAAATAGTAAACCCTATACCCTAAAGTCTTAGACCCTAAAACTAATTTCATCTTATATATAATTTCAATACCATTTTTATTTTATTTTCTCATAATCATATAAGATTTAGTGATTGATCTTTGTACCTAAAACTAAGTCTTAGAGTATATGAACATATAAGATTTAAAGTTTAGATTGAATCTCAAACCATGAACTATGAGGATTTATGGTTTAGATTGAATCTTAAAACTAAGTCTTAGAGTATGTGAATCATATTAGTTTTCCATTCTTTTATCTTGTTTGAATACAATCATTTGACCTTATAGACTTATCCGAGAACAAAATCAAAGGGAGGATCCCTCAGTGGTTATGGAGCCTTCCTCGTCTAACATCAGTGAACTTTTCGAGATAATATTTTCAATGGATGGTTCAACGGAAAGAATATTGTATTTACAAAAACAAAACTCTATTTTTATACAAAAAAGAATAAAAATATACAATTGTCTTTAAACCCTAAATTGAAAATTAATTCATTATGTATCTAGTTTTGTCATGTATTTGAAGATTGTATTTTTTTCTTTTAATTGTAAATATATATATATATATATATAAAATGCCAATATATATTTAGTGATTGAATCATAATCCATGAAAATTATACCCTAGACCCTAAACTCTATATCCTAATGTCTTAGACTCTAAAACTAATTTCATCATATATATAATAACAATAATATTTCCCTTTTAAATCAAACCAATCTTAAAGACTTATTTCATAAATGTTAAACTAGGGTATACAATTTATAGTTTAGGGTATAGAATTAACCCCAAAAATCCTAACTCAAACTAAATATGTTTTATCATTTTATATAAAAGTAAGGTACAAAATATTTGAAGTTAAAATAAAATTAAGCTATAAAACACTAGACTGAATCAAAATCACTCTTATATTATTTCAGATATTTGTCAAATTCCTAAATCAAATAATAAGAGTGTAAATCCCTAAACCATAAACTGAAAATTTTAATAGTTCTATCATTTTATGATAATATATATCACTATTTTTCGTTAATTGAGATATGGTGAAAAAATATTTTAAGATTGAATTTCAAACCCTAAACTATAAGGATTTAGAGTTTAGGGTTTAGAGATTATGAGTGTTGGAGATTCAGAGTGAAACAAATTAGTAAGATATCTTTTTTTTTATCTTTATTATGTAACATGTTTTGATATTTATTGTTGTGAAAATATACAAAATATAAAATTACCACTCATTGTTGATATTACATATGGGATAAGGTTCTTGTTCATACCTATTACCACTCATTGTTGATATAGTTTGATCACTCGAGCTAAATGTTTCTGGTCTTTGATTCCATTGCAGGCAGTTCGTGATGGTTCGAAAGATTTCAGCATATTACACTTTAACTGTTGCTTGATCTACCCATAGAACAATGTAACATGGATTATGCCTGATGGTTTCTAGGTTGCTGCTCACTTCTCAATCGAACCAGTTAATCTCAAGAAGTTGTAGATGATTTATAAAGTGATAATGAATGTTCTTATGCGAAAGATGATAGTGAAGACATTATGGTTGTAGAGTAGTCTAATGTAATGGGTCTTTTATTATTGGTCGTGGCATTTGTAATTTGCGAATATTTATGATTATATGAAATTTGAGTATTTTAGTGTATTTTAAGTGTAATCAAATTTCAATTTAGATAATATTATAAATTAATTAAAATATAATTAGTAATAAAAATTTGGGTATATAAAAGATATCAATAGTATATTTACGTTGCTATTTACGTTGCTATGTTACTGTAATTAACTGCTACGAAATATTTAGAAATTGCTATTGATAGAAGACTACGATAGTGTTGTCAAAAAAAAAGAAGACTACGATAGTAATTAAATACTGCTATAATAAAATACAAAAATATGTATAGTTAAACTTTATAATATTATTTTCAAGACGCTGTAACAAATATTTACAATTGCAAAACTCAATCTGCTATTATAAGAAAAACATCAATAGCATATACAAAAAGCGTAAGCAAGGTCCCAGACCTATTATCGCAGGCGATGCTGGAGCGCTTTCTACAACGCTATGGTATATTACTATAGCGATTAACGGGTGCTAACAAAATTCTTATTTCCTGTAGTGTATATACTTGAAATAGATGATGGATTCCTGGTGCAAAGATCATGGAACAAAATGCATCTCAAAGCTTACTACTGAAAGATAAGACAAAGATGTGGGGACTCAAACAAAAATTTGTATTGTTGATTTTCTGCATTTCCTTGTGTAAACCCCTATACGGGACTTTCGAGAATGAATAAAAGCTCCTTTTTAGTTTCACAAGGCATTCCATAATGGTTCGGTGCGTGAAATCAAAGAACTAATTTATAAAAAAACTACCGCGGTGGTATCTCAACTTGCTGCAAGCTACGAGTAGAAGCAAACCCCTTAAATCACCACGACGTGGAAAACTTAATTGAAAGCTATATTCAAAACAAGATGTATGAACAATAGTGTGAATATACTTTAAAATGCACTAACTCGTGAAAACCATGAACTGTAATTCAGCTCGATGCAGGTAAAAGTTCAACTCGGAGGCGGGTTCAGTTTAGCTCGTGGGAAAAAGTCACATTGAGCGCAATCTAGTGTGAAAACTAAGTTTCAAAAACAAAAACGCACTAACTTACTCGAGCACTGAATCACGATTCAGCTTGGTCTGGGTAAGACCAGTTCAGTGGCAAAGATGAAATATATGTTTAAGACAAAATAGTCACCCCTTGAACAAAAAACAACTCGATAAAGGTCAGGGGGCAAGGTATAAAACTTAGCCATCACCAAAGCAAAGAAAGATTAAAAGATCAAAAATTTACTAAGACAATGCTAAAGCAAATAGAAATACTTAGTAGAATAAACTAGCATCAGGCCGTCCTGAGCAAAATCAAAAGTAATTCGTAGTATTAGTTTCAACAAAAGCCATCGGGTCATCCCGAGCATAGTACAAACGGTAGATATAACAATGAAAAAAAATGATGATAACTCTCCTAAGAAAGTGTGGGATGTCTGCAGAGAGTGGGGGGAGTCTCGGTATGGGGATTTGTCGCGTTTGTGGGCTCTGAAGTTTCATCGCAGGGCTCTACATTCACAAGCTTTGAAGCCTCAGTGTGGGGTACCTCTATCTCCATAGGCTGCAAGGTCTCGGTACGAGGTACCTCCATATCCGTAGTCTGAGCAGTCTCAGCGAGGAAATCCTCCCTCAAAAATCCTATGTTCGAACTGAACTCATCAAGTGTAGCCTCGGTAACCTCAATAGCGAGTGGAGTGATAACAACTTGAGGAGGCAGCAGAGAATCCAGAATAATCTTCACAAATCTAAATATGTCGAGTGGGCGAATCTTTGCCTCGATTTCAGATAGAGCAACCATGGTGGAATCTCTGTCGGTAGAAGCCTCCTCCAGTTTGGACTTGAAATTTGTCACACCGCCTCGAACAATCTCCCCAAGAAGCTCAAAATTTGAGTTAATCTCGCAAGTGCGAGCATATTGTTCGAGTGTAGCATCCCAAGCCGCGAGATGTAGCTTCACCTATTCAATGCAAAACGTTAGCAATTCATGGGTAAGGGTAAATCACATAAAGAAACAAATGAAAAATATGTATGGCTTACATGCTCAAAACATGCGCAAACTCTGTCACCAGTCACCTTCTTCGCATCCGTGACAACCCTCTAAGACTCCGATTCTCGGGTGTGGGCTAAGGCAGCAGTGCATGCTTCAGCCTCGAAAGCATGTTTCTCCACCTCTCGTATGCGAGCCTCAACTTCCCCAAACTGAGTAGTGAAGGCAGCTTTCTCATCATAAACATTCTGCATTGCAAAGTTGAACTTCTCTTTGTAGTCGCCGCGAGCAATCTGGCCATTGTCCAACTTGCACTCAAGGCGGAAAATTTGACTAAGGCGCTCCTCTTCTTGTAGCACTAAGTCCTCATTATTCTCTCGCTCCATGGTGAGGGACTTGTTCTTAGCGGTGTGAGTCGCGATCCTCTCATTAGCCTCGGTAAGACCAGTACCCGCAACGACGGACTTGATCAAGAGCTCGTTGGAGATCACTCCTCTGTTGTACACGGCGAGAAGCTGCAGAATAGGAGAGTCAAAGTAAAATAAACATCGAAAGATAGAACAACTAAATGAGATAAAACCAGCACTGTACAAAAAAAGTAACAATGGCAACTATATTGGAGAACTTGATGCAGTTCTCCCCGTTCTCACCTGTAAGCTCCTCTGGCGGAGGAATCTTACAACCCGGGTGGCGGAATCGGCGCACAAGATACGTTGTAGTCACCTTGTCCGTGAAAATTTTGTATTCCAAGTTGTAATCCAAACTCCAGCTGTTCTTGGGCTTCTTCAACCCGCCTATCCCCTTCCCTTTGTCAATTTCCTTCCTTTTCTGTCCTCGGCTCAACTTCTTTCCTGAAGCAGAGTTGGTTCTATCTCCACGTGTGGAATCCGTGGCGAGGAGGGAAGCTGGAAAAGGTGAAAATGATGCAGCACGAAGAGGAGCAATGACCTTCTTAGCACGAGTCTTCTCGGCATGGAGAAAAGCCTTGGCACGAGGAGGGACCTCAACACAGGGAGGAGCCAAGGTGTGGGAGGATATCTCGGTGCGGAGAAGAGCCTCAACTCAAGGAAGGACCTCGACATAGAGAACAACCTCAACTCTCTCGGCGAAAAGTGAGCGAGGCGCTCAGCAGCTTGACTCTGCGGTGGACTTTCTAGAAGTTTTTCTTAGTGCTTTTTGTTGGCGGTAGCTAGATATGTTGGTTCCTAGGATCAAACCAAGACCTGAAATAAAAATGGCTCTTTGTTAGTTAAACTCATCTGAAAAGTTCCTAAGCATGAAAATACACTTAGTGAAAGGAAATGAGATTTACCTTGTATATCTGTGGACGAAAGCTTGGAGCGTTCCGCGGTGGTGGCAGCTCAGAGACGAGATGCTGAACCTTGTATGCGGGAGTAATCGAAGTCCTTCCAAGCAATTTTCTTCAGACGAATGATGGTGAGAAAGTGTGCAAGGTCACGACTATAGTTAGCCGTATCCAATGGAGCTATTAAATATAAAGAAAAAGAAACAAACGTTAGTAACTCAGAAGAATATGAATCACGAAGAAAATGCATACTAGCTCTGAACAAGCCTCTACCCGGATCAAGGGTCCACTAAGTAACCGTGAGGTGAGTAAGATCACCGAAGATGAGCTCATGCATCAAAGATAAATAATGAAGCCTCTAGTCATCGTCCTTCTTGGGAAATCCCGAGATAACCTTGCAGAGAGGGTTCGTAGCGACGTGAAAGGTCTCGTAGTCATCGTTCTTCATTTCAAAGAGACGAGCAAACATGGGAACAGTCAAAATGATACCAGACTCCTCTGCGAGATTTTAGAGGCAAACCACAGACCGGATAAAGTTCAGGCACAATTGAGGCAACGCAGGACCCATGTCATGCATAAGATATACCATGAGCTCAGGAAAAGGAAAAGGGAGACCGCATGCCCTGAAGTAAACCTTATACGCGCAACAATAACCTTCCCTAACAGATTCTTGACACTCTAATTCCGTTGGCGAAACTAAGGCAATGTCCTTGGAAATGTGGCAACTACGCATAAATTCCCTAGGTATATCCTTGGAACATCTAGAGTGAGGGTGAGGGCCGAATCATGGGGAAGCTTCGGTAATAGTTGGAACCTGAGAAACGAGGGGTAAAAAAGACCGCTCAAACATCAAACCGCACTAGTCGGATCATCCCGTTCCAATTAACAAGCTACGATATTTTCAAAAGATCATAAGGAATATATTTCGGAAGAATTGGATAATAATCATAGAATCGCTAAGCGATCATCTCTGTAGTCGAGAAGGTTTTTTTCCCAACGGGTTTTCCTATCACTAATGTTTTAACAAGGCAAGATTATTCGTTTACGTCCAGTATATGAGTCAAAACTAGCATACACGATATTAATGTCTTAGAAATATGAAATATCTCGACAGATGCGTTTCAGAACAACCAAGAGCAATCATAAACCCCGAGCAAACATTTTGGCCCCGAATCTTACCATTTGCGGACAACATGTTTACTTATGCAAAATACACGTTTACGAAAGTATGTTCAACACGTTTACAATACGCGTTCAACACATTTACAGTACTCGCTCAAGTTAACTAGATATGTTCAGTGCATACGTCCAGCTCGCCAATTGGCGAGCTGATGTTGGGGTCAAAAACTGTATACTCGGAACCAACAATCGAGAAATACATAAATGCCCGAGCAACCACGATCAACAAAACATGTTTTAACAAAAGTTACCAAACTTCCGGGAATTCATTTCGGAAACACGAAACGGTCATCAGATAATTAGGCAACCACTTCTACACTCTTTTTTCGTTAGTTAAGAAAGTTTTTTCCCATCGGGTTTTCTTATCACAAAGGTTTTAACAAGGTAAGATGGTTCTCTTACGGTCAACGTTTGCAGAGAGCTAAAAACCGCGAAAAATTAGGAACAACGACAAGTAAATCAAGACTTTTTGATAAACTGCTTGGGCTCCAAACACGCAATCATCTCGCTTGCTAGCAAGATAAATTCCACGAATCCAGCTCGCCAACTGGCAAGCTGAATGTCTCACATTTTAGCTCTCCAGTTGGCGAGTTGAATGTCTCGCATCCAGCTCGCCAACTGGCGAGTTGAATGTCTCGCATCCAGCTCGCCAACTGGCGAGTTGAATGTCTCTCATCCAGCTCGCCAACTGGCGAGATGAATCTCCCAAATTCGGCTTGCTGGTATCGAGCTGATTTCATCTCGGGTCTCTCATCTCTTGTTTTGTATCATTCCGAGGTTCCGTTGGAGTTCTGTGACTAAAACCGTTAAACTCATTCTCTCTAAGAAAATATCAGGGCTATCATGTAAACGGTAAATATCACGGTTATACGATTATTCTTTACGGTTCGCGGAAAGATCATGACATCCATTCGTATAAGTATCAATCATATAAAGCGATGATGGCTAAGTTGTCGCAAAGTCTGTATCGCACCATCATAGGAAAGACTGATTCTCAGACAACAATAGTAAAACCGCCTAAACCGCATAATGGCTCGATGACGCCTAAAACGCGATAGATGGCCGACTTGCGATTCTGGGTGAGAGTTTGGCCCATACACAATAACGGTCGCAGATTGTTCCGCAAGCCATAATGAAATGGAAAGAATGCAGAAAAGGAATGTTTCTAGAGGAGAAATGGAAGATTTCCGCAGAAGAATCAGAGACCAAAAATGAATGCGGACCGACCTTGAAGCCTATATAAGAGAGATGAAGAGGAGGAGATGGAGGTTCCAATTTTTTGCACAAAAAGACTTAGAGTTTTAGAATTATTTTTCCGAACTTATTAGCGAGCTGCGACTCAACTAGGATAACTAGTCTTAGGTTTTCGTACTGTGGAACTTGTCGATAGCTCACATAGTCGAGGCTTACCATCTGTTGTGAAACGCTCATACGATTCGGAATAAGAAGCCTCTTATCTCTCTTTCGTATTTTCTATTTCGTACTTCTGTTATTATTCATCGTGTTCTGATCTTAAATCATTTTACTCACAGAAATCTGAGATCTCTGGGAAGTTAGAGTTCTCTCTGATTTTCCATAACTAACAGAAATCAGACGATGCGAATCTCGGTTCCCACAGATTGGCGCTAGAAGAAGGGCACAAGCGATTTTTTTCACGTCAAACCACAGATCAGCCAAGAAAAAGGTATGTCTAACTCAATAAATAATGTTATCATATCTTTCGAGGATAGATCAACGGTAGCACGAGCTAACCCTCGCCCCACTGAAAGACAACTTTAACAACACTCCACCAAAAAAAATCATTGCAGAGAACGCTAACACAAACACTCCAGCATTCGAGGAAATTAAGAAAGTCTTCTCGACTCTTGAAAAGAATTCAGAAGAATAAGACAAGCTAATAAGATCTCTCGCAAAATAGGTTGAAATCGTAACTGCGAGAACCAGAGCAATCTTCCCACGCCGAACAACCAAGCTCTACGGGAGAAAACTTGATTTTGTGACTCCGCTCGACAGGACGCAGAACGAGAAAAAGGAACCACCGGAACAAAATCCCGACGAAACAACTCATGATGTGACATTAAAAAGCAACCTTCTACCTTTGAACAAGGAGACGAAAGAGAAAGACGTCGAGAGACTTAACTTGGAATCCAACGAAAAAACCCATGAAAAAGAAGAAGAAAACGTCTTCTGGGTTGAACAAGAGAAACTAGCTGAGTAACAGGCTCGGAAAATCCGTAATAGACACCGACATACTCGAAAGGTCACTAACGATGATTTTAACTAAATACGCGATCTCCGAGATTACATCACCAAAACTGCAGCCGAAATACAGGCAGTATATTCACAGATTCACCATGCCACTAGCGCATCCTCGAAAATTGACCGACTCCTCGAGGAGGCTCGAAAAACTCCATTCACGACTCGTATAACTAACGCCTGGATTTTGGACCCTGGCAAAATCAAAACCCCGATGAACGATGGGACCACAGATCTGAAAGCTCACTTGCAGACTTTTCAGATCACGATGGAAAGGTCAAAACTAAGGGAAGGCGAAAAAGACGCAGACTTCTGCCTCCTTTTCGTCGAACATCTCAAGAGGGCGGCTCTCAAATGGTTCTCTCAACTAAAGCGTAACTCTATCGGAAGCTTCTGAAAACTCTCCTCATAACTCCTCAAATAATACTCCATGTTCATGGATAGGGAAATTTCCGACGTCGATCTATGGAGCCTCGCTCAAAAAGAAGACAAATATCTCCGAGACTTCATGAGGCGATCAAAATCGTAATGTAGAGAGTCTATGGAATTAGCGACAAGGTAGCCGTGGATGCGCTCCGAAAGACTCTCTTGTACAAATCTGAATTCATAATGTGGATAGCTCTCGAAAAACAGCGTACGATCTAAGACGCTTTGCACAAAGCCACATACTTTATTATCATCAAAGAAGAAATGAAAGTTCTATTGCAAAAGCATAAGCCGACAAAGGCGTCCGCAAAAGATGCTCTCTCGAAGAAGAAGTAAAAAAAAAGAAAACCCCTCCTTACGACAAGTACGTCTATCACGAGGGAGAAGACCTTCAAGGAGCGCATAACTATGCTATAAAATATGTCTTCCGAACAAGGACGAACATCCAGAAACACCTGGACTAGGAACACCGCCTACGACGAAGACGCCTTCTGCAAACTCCATCAGGCGAAGGGTCATTCCACCGCAAATTGCAAAGTTCGGGGCAAGGCCAACGGAAAAGCTACCCGCTCGAGAAATATCATAAATATCTAGTGTAAAAGACCTTATAAGAGAAATCGATCGACATCCTAGGTCCGATCAAACGCCACAAGGCGGCAATAATACTCATGGTCACCAAACAGAAGGAAAGCGCAGAAGATGGACAGAGGAAAAAGGTAGCGATATCAATCGTCGTCGAGTAAACATGATTATTATGGGATCGTAGTACTGTCAAGACAGCGTTTATTGTCGAAGAAAGCAAAGTAACACGATTATTGTCGAAGAAAGCAAAGTAACACCTCCTCTTAACGTATTCTAGTTCTCCAAGTAACGAGATTATTGTCGAAGATAAACTTCAACATATCAGTTTTATTGACTTACCACTTAGGCATCAAATTCCCAACGCCCCACGGAATATCCACAATCTGGAGATGCCAGAAACAAGCAAGACTCTACATCCTGGCTGAACATGAACTAAGGCGGGTCACAACGACGCCGGTCGTCGGACCCAAACGAGCAAAGGCAACTTTGCCGTCAACTGAAAACGTTTAAAAAGAACACAAACCAAATTTGTCAACTCCAAAAACAACGCTACCAACGCTCGAAAAAGTCATCGACCTAACTATAGCTATCAGAGCTGAAATGGACGACACTGCATCACCAAACGAATAATCAAAATCATGGAAACAAATTGAACTACGAGACGGCTTGATCCCCGAAAGGGATACGTAGGCAATTTTATGCAAGAAAAATGCAGCTGTCCCTCTTCTTGAAAAAAGGGGAGCAGGTACGTATACGTATACTCCCATATTTCAAAATATCCGCATTCACATGATATTTTTGAAACTTTTTCGCAATTAAAAAAATGCATCCTTACTTAGAAATTTTCGCTATCTTCTTACGACCCCACAAACATACTCGACACACCGCAAATAAATAGAGCAATTCACGATTCGCTCGAAAACGTCCAAGTAAATAACTCGACAACATTTTATGGAACAAATTTCGTAATATTAAATCGAAAACATTTTAAGGAACAACTTTCATAAAATTAAACTCGTGAAAATTTTACGGAACAACTTTCGGAACGACTATCCTAAAATTAAACTCGACAACATTTTACTGGAAAAACTTTGACAATGCTTACAAAACGGTTCTGACAACTAAAACAAAAATCAAGCAATTCAACATCTAAAGAAAAACAACATTTTTGGTTGCAAACATCCGAAAACAAACTAAAACGTTTTTCCACAAAAAGGTTAAAACAAAACCCTTAAAGGCATATCAAAAGAAAAATTAATCTTAAGCATCGCAAGACGTCGCACTATCATCTTCTCAAACGCACATCCTCCACAAAAACTCAATACGGTAGCATCTACCATCATGTTTGTTAATGATCACAACAAACTTCCGAACTTGTACGAACACAATCTGCACAGACTTTAGAACCAAAATGAGCAAACATTAGCTCTTATACCAAACCCATCGATTGCCCCCGACGAACAAACTAGTCACTCAACCTTTCGTATGATCGGTTCTCACACACCCGACACAAGGGTAAACAGCGCTATAAAAACTAAAATTTTAGGCAGCACTTCCAAACGGCTTAGAAATTGTCTTCGGAGAGATGCTCGATTCCTGATCGATGCGAATCTAACACTGATTCCAATATCAAAACGGAATCAGGTTGAAATTATAGCAATATATGTAAGCTAGAATAGTGACCGCACCCTTTAAAACCGAGAGTAAACCTAAGTCTTACCCTAAACCTAGAACATTGGTCTCTAACATCTCTAGACATAGTATCAAAAGCTGATACGAGATCCCTACACATGTCTCGTTGCTCACACACGCAAATCCACGTAACTCGGAAATTAGATTTTCTGAAAAACTCGTACCCGAAACGGATAAGCTAAACGTAGCGACAAATCATAGAACATAATACGAATTGACTACTCATATTTTTTCTCGACAACTAAACCATATACTCACACAACATAATCTATTTTACAAAAGCTGCAAGGCAACTAGGATTTAGAGCCACCTACAGCCAATCCCGAGAAACTAAAAATGGCCACACTTGGCGAAAATCATAACCTAACAGGGAACATACTCCCTTTATACATAAACTTGCACTCCTCACGAGTCACACTCGAAGAAGCCAGAACATGACCGCCGCGTCTTCATCACCGCAAGTAGCGGTCCTGACTTCTTCCAAAATAGAGGAAATGGGAATCAGAACCCAACGCTCCCAAATCCTCTCATCAATAAGAGATATGGAAGACTCAACATTTTCATGTCTCTTCATATAACCTGGAATATTGTCCATCTTGGTGTTAGACGAATAGTCGAGATGTTCGGCATGCCACAAGGCATCCACGAAACCACGACACTTACAATACTCCTCGAAGGACCATTACACTTGCTTAAACTAATCGTTTGGTCCCTTTTAGTCGAACACAACATAGTTTAGTCGCCCACGATGAAGTCTGGTCGTCCACGATGACATCTGGTTGCCCACGATGAAGTTTGGTAGCCCACGACAAAGTTTGACAGTCCACGATGAAGTCTGGTCACCCACGATGAAGTCCGGTCGCCCATGACGAAGTCTGGTAACCCACGATGATGAAGTTTGGTAACCCACGACAAAGTCTGGCCATCCACGATGGAATCTGGTCACCCACGATGAAGTCTGGTCGCTCAAGACAAATTCTGGCCACCCACGACAAATTCTGGTCACCCACGACAAAGTCTAGTCGCCCACAACAAAGTCTAGTTGCTCGCGACAAAAGCTTCAGACTTTTAAGTCATCGATTCCGCCTAACTTACTTAACTAATACCTCGCAAGAATAATTTAATGATTCTTACGAGTGGGGGGGGGGCTAACTGTTGGTGCCCAAATTGGTCACGATGAAATCAATGTCTAAAAACCATCGATGAAGTAATCACATGATCTAAACATCAAACTGCACTAGTCAGATCATCCCGATCAAATTAACAAGCTGCGATACTTCCGAAAGACCATAAGGAATATATTTCGGAAGAATCGGATAATAATCATAGAAACGCTAAGCAATCATCTATGTACTCTTTGGTTTTTTCCCACCGGGCTAGCCTATCACTAAGGTTTTAACAAGGAAAGGTAATTCGCTTATGTCAAGTATCGGGGTCGAAACTAGCATACTCGATATTAATGTCTGAGAAATACAAAATATCTCAACATATACATTTCAGAAAAACCAGGAGCAATCATAATCCCTGAAAAAACACTTTGGCCCCTGAATCTTACCTTTTGCGGACAACATGTTTACGTATGCACAATACACGTTTACGAAAGTATGTTCAACATGTTTATAATACGAGTTCAACACGTTTACATTACTCGCTTAAGTTAATAAGATATGTTCGGTGCATACATCCAGCTCGCCAATTGGCGAGCTGGATGTTAGGATCAAAAACGATATACTCGGAACCAACGACCGAGAAATACGTGTTTTTGAGCAACCCCAATCAACAAAAAATGTTTTAACCAAAGTTACCATACTTCCAGGACTACGTTTCGGAAACGCGCTACGATCATCGAATAATTAGGCAACCACCTCTGCGCTCTTTTGTCCTTAGTCGAGAAGGTTTTGTCCCACCGGGTTTAACTATCACTAAGGTTTTAACAAGGCAAGATGGTTTGCTTACGGCCAACATTCGCAGAAAGCTAAAAACCACAACACATTCGGAACAACGACAAGAAAATCGAGACTTCTTGATAAACGGCTTGGGCTCCAAACGTTGTTTACATACAAGAACACGTACGCCGAACTTGCAATCAGCTCGCTTGCGAGCGAGCGAAATTCCACGAATTCAGCTCACCGGTTGGTGAGCTAAAGCCCACAAATTTGGCTTGCCGGTAGCGAGCTAATTTTGTCTCAGGTCTCTTGTTTCTTCAATCGGACTGCTGGGCATTCTCCTGTTTGACATGGCAATGTCTGTATAAAAAAAATATTAGAGTCGTTAGGTTTCGTTTGGGAAAACGTATTTGAAAGACTCTGTGTTAACCCGGATCAGAAAACCATGTTTAGTCAAAATCGATACGTTAAACCTTCAGATTATATGTTCAGAGACAAAAAATCCAGAAGGAGGTTTGAAACCAAAACCGAATTACATAAATTTCAAATCGAACTTTCACAAATTCAAGAATTAAAAACTGAAATTGATGATCCTTGAAATTCGTTGACCCTTGAAAGCTTGGTTAAATCCTTTGATCAAAGTGGTGATTTCAAAAATAGTTATGGTTTTATGCAAGTGATGAGAGTGTAAGAGAAATGGGAATTCCCTTATATAGAGTGAGGGTCGAGATGTGCATGTGGAGGAGAAACGTTGTTGAAGCTTGTGGATGTTAAGGAAAATGAAATTTTGTGGAGGAGAGGTAAAGGTGATTTTGTATGGTTGGAGATTAAGGTGTAAGAGTTTTGTTTGGGAATCTTGGAAAGTATAGAGTAGACACTTCTTTGGCACATAGTGGGTGGTGGAGGTGTAAGAGTAATGGTGGTAAAGTGGTATAAGGGAGGTAACTTGGAGGCTTGGCTCGATCTCATTGTGATAGTGGCTCGATCATGAAAAGATGGCTCGATGGATATTGAAAGCGGCTAGATGGTGCTTGAAGATGGCTCGATCACAACAATGCTACGGTGGCTCGAGAACGCTTTAGAAATGGCTCGATCAAGCCTTGAGAATGGCTGGAGCATGCCTTGAACATGGATCGATCTTGATGTTTTTGCGGCTCGATCGCTTTGGGTGCCTTGGCTCGCTCTTACCGAGAAAGTGGCTCGATCTTTTTTTTAGCACTTGGCTCAATCACTATCGAGACATGGCTCGATGGTGGTGTTTTCGTGGCTCAATCGGACCTCTTGCATTGGATCAAACACTTGATTTAAAACTCGAGCTAATCCATTTACATTTTATCTCACTGCTAAATGCCCCAAACACATCCCCTGAGTACCTAAAACACCAAAACTAGATTAAAACTAAAATGCATCAAACATAGTACTGAAATAAAAAGCATTGAAATTAAATATATACAAAGATAGACATGGGACTTCCTCCCTAGTGAGCTTGTTTTAAGTCACTAAGCTTGACTTCCTGTTTTTAAGATTAGTGACCCTGAAACGGCTCCCCTAGGAGAACCGAGGTCTCTTCTGAAATTGTCCTATCTGCCAAGTATGGTTTTACTCGTTGCCCATTCACTGTGAATTCATTTCCATTTCTTCCAATCAAAGTAACAACTCCATATGGTAGAACTTCTTTAACAGAGAATGGCCCAGACCATTTGGATTTGAGCTTTCCTGGGAACAGCTTCAGCCTTGAGTTGAATAAAAGGACTTGGTCACCAGCATTGATTTCCCTTACTAAAATCTTTTTGTCATGAAACACTTTGGTCCTTTTCGTGTATATTTTAGAACTCTCATAAGCATTGAGTTTGACTTCCTCCAGTTCATGCAGGTTTATTTCCCTTTTCTCTTAAGTTGTTTTGTGATCAAAGTTAAAGAGTTTAGTTGTCCAGAGTGCCTTATACTCCACTGCAACTGGTAAGTGGCATGCCTTTCCATAGAGTAGTTGAAAAGGTGTTTGTCCTATTGGAGTCTTAAAAGGTATCCTATATGCCCATAATGCGTCATCCAACTTTGTTGACCAATCTCTCCTTGAGGTTCCAACAACTTTTGCTAAAATCGCTTTGATCAGCCTGTTTGAGGCTTCAACCTGTCCACTCGTTTGTGGATGATAGGGTGTTGGTACCTTATGCTTCACTCCATATCTCTTCAGCAGATTTTCAAAAACCGTGTTTATGAAGTGAGAGCCACCATCACTGATTACTACCCTTGGAACCCCAAATATTGGGAAAATTATGGTTTTAAGAAGTTTAAGAACCACTTTCGCATCATTGGTAGGACATGCAATTGCCTATACCCATTTTGAGACGTTGTCGACAGCTACCATAATATAACTATTACCAAAAGATGGGGGGTTGAATGGTCCCATGAAGTCAATCCCCCAAACGTCAAACACTTCAACTTATAATATTGGATTCTGAGGCATCTCATTTCTTTTCCCAATGTTACCTGCTCTCTGATATGTGTCACACATATAGATGAAACCGTGTGTGTCCTTAAACATTGTTGGCCACCATAAACCTGCCTGCAGGATCTTATGAACAATCTTGAATGTTGCAAAGTGTCCTCCATAAGAAGAACCATGACAGTGTTCCAGAACTCCTTATACTTCATCTTCAGCTACGCACCTTCTGAATAATCTGTCTGGACCCCTCTTGTAAAGAAAAGGGTCATCCTAATGGTAATGATTTACATCATTCAGGAATTTTCTCTTTCTATGTTTGTCGAAATCCTTAGGGACTGTTCCACAGACTTTGAAGTTAACTAAGTCTGCATACCATGGTGTTGCTTTTGTGGTCACTACTTCATTTTCTAAAATGCACATGTATGGATTATCATGAGTTGCTCTTCAGGCATAGAATCGTCAATTGGTACTGAGTCATCGATCCTCATTCTTAACAAGTGATCTGCTACTCCATTTTCAATAACCTTCTTGTCCACTATCTCCATATCAAATTCTTGCAATAAAAGAATCCATTTCAACAATATTGGTTTAATGTCCTTCTTTGCATAGATATTTGCATAGATATGCCTTAGTGTTGCGTGATCAGTATAAACTATAACCTTCGAACCAACCAAGTAGCTTCTAAATTTCTCAAATGCAAAGACATGCACTTTCTTATCTATTTTCTGCCGTAAAACTTCTCCAACTGCATAGTCAGATGCATCACACATGATCTCGAAGGGGTAATCCCATTTTGGAGCTTGGACTACAGGGGCGACTACTAAGGCCTCCTTGATGTGGTGGAACGCCTTGAGACATTCTGAATCAAAGTCAAACTCGGTTTCCTTGTATAATAGCCTCGGCATGGGTCTTGCTATCTTTGAAAATTCTTTGATAAATCTCCTATAAAACCCAGCATGCCCTAGGAAACTCCTCACATCTTTCACTGTCCTTGGTGATTGTAGTTTCATCATGACATCAATCTTTGCCTTGTCTACTTCGATCCCTTTTTCAGAGATTTTGTTTCCAAGGACAATCCCTTCCCTAACCATGAAGTGACACTTTTCCCAGTTTAAGACCAAATTTGTTTCTTTACACCTGGTGAGTACCCTGCACAAATTAAACAAGCAGGAGGAGAAAAAAGAGTCATACATGGAGAAGTCATCCATGAACACCTCTACTATCTCCTCTATTAAATTTGAAAAAATTGAAGTCATGCACCTTTGAAAGGTGGCAGGCGCATTGCAAAGGCTGAATGGCATCCTTTTATATGCAAAAGTACCATAAGGGCATGTGAAGGTGGTTTTTTCCTGATCTCGAGGGTGGATAGGGATTTGGAAAAATCCACTATAACCATCAAGGAAACAGTAATAGGGATGGTTTGCTAAGCGTTCTAACATTGGTCAATGAATAGTAATGGGAAATGATCTTTTCTAAATGCAACATTCAACTTCCTGTAATCAATGCACATCCTATGTCCAGTGATTTTTCGAGTTGGTATTAGTTCATCTTTATCATTTTTAATCATGATAATTCCTCCTTTTTTGGGACACAATGAACTAGTGATATTCAAGTACTATATGAGATACTGTAGATAACACCAGCATCTAAAAGCTTTAGTAATTCCTTTTTTAATACTTCTTTCAAGTTAGGATTTAACCTTCTTTGGAGTTCAATGCTAGAGTAGGATTCATTTTCAATATTAATTTTATGGGTGCATAGGTTGGGTGATATTCCCTTAATGTCATCCGATGAATATCTTATAGCTCTCCTAAACTTCCTTAATTCAGTCAACATCAAGTTCAATTCATCATTACTAAGTTCATCATTCACTATGATTGGATATGTGGAGTTAGGTCCAAGAAAAGCGTAACTTAGCCCTTTGGGAAGTGGTTTCAGCTCTACAGATGGTGCCTTGAGTTTAGACCAATCTAGGGTGTGGTTATTTCCGATTTACCTCAACTTCATGTGTAACTGTGAACACCCGATCTTCTGACCTTTGAATGTCCTCGAATGGTTCATCAGGTTCCAATGGTGTATCTGAGTCCAATATCAGTTTATACTGCAACGATTCACTGTGTAGGTACCCTTTATCCCCATTCTTGGTTAGTGTAGTTTGGAGGTGATCAGCTTCATTGATCTCTTCCAACAGTTCGTTGGCAAGTTGATCCATCTCTTCTATGTAGAAAATCTCCCCTTCAGCTGCAGGTTTCTTCATCAGTTCTTGAATGTTAAATCTCATCTTCAGCTCCTTAGCCATATTGAGCTGAATTTTTCCTTTTTGAACGTCAATAACAACTCCAGCAGGGGCCATGAATGGTCTGCCCAAAATCAGAGGATCTCTAGGTTCCTCACTCATGTATAAAACCACTAAGTCGGTTGGGATTTCAGCCACTCCAACTTTCACAGGTAAATCTTCAAGGATTCCATATGGAATTCGCACTGATCGATCTGCGAGTACCAGAGATGTATTGCAGGTTTAAAATTGCTGAAACCTAACTTCTTTGCAACTGATAAAGGCATAAGACTTATTGAAGCTCCTAGGTCGCATATGCATACTTCGAAGGACAAAGGACCTAGTGAATAGGATAAGGAAAATGATCTTAGATCTGCTAGCTTCTTTGGGATTGATGTCCTTGTGATAATTGCACTATATTCTTCACTTAGAACCACCATTCCATGAATCTCTTTTCCTCTCTTGATGATAGTATCCTTCAGGAACTTCTTGTATGGAGGCATCAAAGTGATTGCGTCAAGAAGAGGTACTTTAATTTCAGTGTCCTTCATATATTTCTCAAAGACGCTTTTGTACTTCGCCATGATTTCTTTCTTGAATCTATAAGGGAATGGCAACCTTGGAACATATGGTGGTGGTATGAAGGGTGTATCCTTCTTTTGCGTTGTAGATGGTTGTTGAGCAGGAGGTGGCTTGGTGATCACAATTGCTGCTGGTTACAATGGCTTCTGAGAATCAATTATTGCAGGTTCTTCTTCTTTAGCTTATTTGAGACCAAATCCCCCCCAACTAGGTCAACACTGTCCTCAGTGGTAAGAGTAGCCTCTCGTGGTGGTAACTCATTCCCACTTTGAAGGGTGATGGTGTTAACATGAGCAACATCCTTGAGGTGTTGAACAGACTTTCCTGGCAGTTGACATGTTGTAGAAGTAGAGGTGGATGCAGTCATGCCTTCGAGAGCAGTGACTCGATAGTTAAGTGTTTCAATCTTCGCATAGATGTCATTGAAAGAAGAATCCAGCCGATGGTGAATTTCATCAAACCGTTTTGGTGTCTCCAAGACACTAGTGGCCTGACCTTGAAGAAGTTTCTGTAACATTGCTTCAATAGTTGAAGATGCAGCAGAAGGTTGTGTGATAGGGAGAACTGGAGGAACAACAACGTGTTGTTGTTGAAAACTACCCCGTTTTTGCGTATTTGGAAGGAAACCACGTTTTTGAGCATAGTCGATGAAGGTTCAAAGATCCTTCTAAGGTAGTGTCGGGTACACTTGTTCATGTGGGTTGCTACGTTGTTGCTTCTGTAGGAAAGACCAGGGTTGTTGGAGTAGTTTATGAACCCTTTGTTATAACCACCTTAGTTATGCCTATAGCACATTTCCTCTTGCTGGTTAACATCCCCAGCCTGAATCTGAAGCTGTTCTTCATCAGTGATGAAGTGTACTTGATGTTGTTGACCCAGGAGTATCATGTCCAACGTCTCGTTCAGAGCTTTGATTTCCTTCTTTGTGCTATCATTCGTTGTAGAACCACCTCGAGGTGTTCGGTCATAGTCTTAACTGTATATCCCATCAGACTGAGAAAGGTTTTCCACAAGCTCCCATCCATCATCAACACTTTTGTTGAGGAAGTTCTCGTTTCTTGCAGTGTCAAGCAACATCCTTATCTTTGGTTGAGCACCACGATAGAGTGTGTTGAGGAGTGACACTTTTCTGTCACCGTGATGGGGGCACTACATATTATAGTTTTTGAAGCGTTCCCATGCTTCAGAGAAGGTTTCAGCGTTTCATTGTGAGAAACCAGAGATGTCATTCCTCAAGTGTGCTGTGCGAGAGGTGGAGAAGAATTTGGCTAGAAAAGCCTTCTTGCAAGCTTCCCAGGTGGTGATGGAGTTCCTGGGAAGAGACTTCTCCCATTGATGTGCCTTCTCTCCCAAAGAGAATGGGAAGATGCGTAGCTTTAAAGCATCCTCATTCACACCATTGATCTTCGTGAGGATGCAGAAGCCATCAAACTCGTCGAGGTGATCGAGTGGACCCTCGATATGCAGACCATGGAACTTGTTCCCCTACACCACTGCTATAAAGTTGTGCTTGATCTCAAAGTTGTTGTTCTGAACTGCAGGTGGGTTGATTCCGTGACGAATGGTGTGAGTGCTTGGGTTGTCACCAGCACCAATAGTGTGCTGGTTATCTCGTTCAATGTTGTCTTCCATTTGTTAGTCCAACCATATTAAGTGTTCCATACCTTCTTGTTCACGTCTCGCCCGATAGTATTCTCGTTCAAGAGCTATGATATTATCAATGATGGGAATTAAGTCTGTTGGTCCTCTGCTTCTCAGGTTCATACACTGCTATGCAAGTACCTGAAAAGAAAGGAAACAAAGGAAAATAGGATGAGTATGGTAGTAAAAAGAGACTTGATCTCAAAAGATCCAAAATCCATAATGTAGCAAACAAACACCCAATTGGCAACAGCGCCAAATTGATAACAGATATTTTAGATATCAATCCCCATCATACACATGCATGTAATTGTAGCATAGATGGGTGTCAATCCAAATGGTTCTTTTAAGTTAAGCTAACAATAAAAGGAGGGTTTTTCTAACAAGTCCTAAGTGAAATGAAACATGCTGGAACTAAAAATAGAAACAAAAGGAAACATGCATAAGTAAGTAAAAAGGTAAAAGGAAAGATAAGTAAAAACAGAGGAAATGTAAGAGAGTGAAAAAGATGCAATCAAGGAAAGGGTCCCTAAGGGTGGGGTAATTGGGTAGTGTTCCTCCTCAGACTCCCTAAGTGAACATACCTCATACAATGAGTTCATCCCTAGAAGATAGAATCATAAGCAATCAAATCCAATCCCTTGGCAAATGAAATCAAGCTAGATGACAACCAGACCTAACTCCCGTTAGCGGAAGTACACTTAACAGGCATTACGAACCATCTACCTAAGCCAATAAGCCTCCCAAACACCTAATTCCTTAGACTGAGATGCATATCCTAAGCATCTAGTTCCTTAGGAGGGGATGCAAATCTCAGAAATCACCTAGATCAGGTCACTCCAATGGGATCACTTTTCGGGTGTTGAAGTGCCTAACATCAAATCTAAACGGGCCATGTCGAAATGTCAGATTAAGTGCAATGAAACAGAAGGATCTGTTAAACCATAAAGCTTAGACACCTAGGAGGAACAAGGAAACAACACTACCATATCCCATCCTCAAGGAACCTAGGTCACTACTCACAAAGCATATGAGATGCAAAAGCAGAAGAACATGAAAGCATAGCTACTAAAGAAAACATTTTAGATCAAAGGTCAACAACTAAGAACAGACTTTTTAAAACCTTAAAACAGAAGAAAAGACAAAACAAAACAAAGATGCAGAAGATGAAGATCTAAAACATCAAGAACATCAACCCAAAAAATAAGAACATCAATGGAACAGTAACAAAACATAGGAGATGATCAAAACTAAAACAGAAAATTAAAAGCTTATAAACTTAAATCAATATGCATCAGATAGATCACAACCCTAATCTATGTAGGAAAATAAAGGAAAACAGAAGATTAGCATAAAACTTAAAAGAAATTTGAGTTTGACATGAAGAACACTAAGAAAAAAAGAGAGAAAACTTAAAACCTAAGACAAAACCTAAAAATGGCAAAAAGAAAGACTGCCCCCAAATGGAGGCGCTTTAGGGCTTTATATAATGTTTAGGAAAAGCCCTAAAACGCATAAAAGACAAAGTACAATCATTAAACTGGGTTTGGGATCAGGTCCATCCTAATTCAAGTTGGTCGGGTCAGAGCATGTCTGGCTCGGGCTAAGAAATGCATGAGATTAAGCTGAGGAACATATGGTTGAGACGAGACAAGATTTGGATAGATTGCCGGATCAAGCCGAAGTTGGCCTGGCTTGATCACGAGATCGATCCGTGGAGATGCGTGGTTGAGCTAGCCGAGAAAAGGAGTTGAGCTGAGATGAAGTAGAGGTGGCTCGATCATGAGATCAAGGTGTGGCCGAGTGGTACAAAGGCGTGGCTCGTTGTTGAAAGTTGCCAAAGCGTTGTGGAGCATGGCCAAGAGAGAGAGATCGAGCCAGAGTAGATGATCGAGCCGTGTAGGAGTGGCTCAATCACGAGATCGATCTGGGCAAAGAGAGTGATCGAGCTAGAGTAGATGTGGCTCCATCACGAGATCGAGCCAAAGAGCATGCGTGATCAAGATGGCCGAGAGAAAGAGGTCGAGCCGGACTTGGGTTGTGGTCGGGCTATACCAAAGGTGGCTCGATGGTGACTTGTTCCACGCTTGAGCTGGTTCCGTTCCATGCAATTTTTGTTCCTCTTCTGAATTCTCACAAATCATCCTGAAAACTTCTGAAAGTCCTGAAAAAGCTCCAAAATGCATGTATATGAAAATGCTAATGCAAAAATCCATAAAAATCACAAACTTGCCAATAAAAACTATAAATGCGACATATGAACACCTAAAGACCTAAAAATTGATGCTAAATGACTTCTAAAAACCATGAAAATACAGAGACATCAATCAACAATTCTTTTTCCGCCTTTCTCTTTCCCTTATGGTTTTATGATGTGTATGGTGGGGGTATTCTTCTTCTTAGAGCCGAGGGTGGTACTATATGACGTCTGTTGAGGTTCATGTTCTTGTTTGAACATCATCTCCGAGTAGAATTTCAACACAAGATAATTGATATACATGACTATGGAACTCACTAGTATGATTAGTAATAGAATTTCACTCTTGAGCTTCATATTAACAAGATGCCTCATCAGTAGGCCTTGTTTCGAGCGGGCTTAGCCTGGTACATGTCCTCCAACTTCTTTCATATTCAAGGTTGGTAGTAGGATTTTTACGTTCAATTCCTATTACACTATCATGTCATTGTAGTTTAATAGGTGCCAATCCAATCAGGTGAAGTTATTAACCACTCTAGATGCAATCAGATCTACTAATTCGAGCCAAGTAAATGAAAAGGGGTTAACTAACAGTCGTAAACAAATAGTTGAAACTGGAAGTAAGCGCAGAACATAAGAACTATCATGCATCAAAGAAAACTAAAGAGTAAACAGCAAGTAAACTAAAAGCAGAAGAGAAGATGGTATTAAAATGCAATCAAAGAAAAACATTTCCTAAGGATGGGGGTAATTGATTAGTGATCCTCCTTGATCTACCTAGATGCTTAACATACCTCAAGCAAGAGCTAATCCCTAGATAACAGATTCAGAAACAATCAGATTCAATCTCTTGATAAATGATCTCAAACTAAGCAATATCCAGACCTAACTCTCGTCAACGGAACACTACCTAGCAGGCATGAAGGAACAATATGTTCAAGTCAATAAACACCCTAAACAACCAATCTCTTGGGTTAGGAATGTAGATCTCTGAAATCACCTTGTTCATACATTTCATCAAACACCTTTTGGGTGAGGAAATGCCCAAAATCATATTTTAATTGATCAGAGAGAAATAAGCATTAAGAACAATAAAATAGAAGGGATCTATGAGTCATCAAGCATAAACATCTAGGAGAATCAAGGAATCAGCACCAATCTACCACATCCTCAAACTCTTAAGAACAGAAAGAACCAGAAGATCAAAAATCCAGAAAATGATGATCAAAAGCAGCAAGAACAAAAACCCAGAAAACATAAGCAGAAACCCAAAAAAACAATGATCAAAACCAGAAAATGAAATGAAAGATCAACATGCACCAGATATTCATGACCCTTAATCTAGAACAAACATAAATCAGAAAAAAATCATAAACAAAAACTTGAATTAAGAAAAGATATTGGTTTGATCCTCCAAGAACATTCAAAGGTAAAAACATAGAGAAAAACCTAAAAGAAGAACATAAAATAAAGAATAAGAAAGAAAAATTTTAAATGGAGGCGTGTTTAGTGTTTTCATAGTGGTTTAGGAAAACCCTAAACCACTAAAAGACAAATGACTAAAATCTGCATGTGGTTCAGCTTGATCACCTGAGGAAGAAGTCTTACTCGAACTGGGGTCGAGTCAAGGTTGAGTTGAGCTGATCGAGTCATCATTGGGTCATGATCGAGTCGAGCTTGGCCGTGATCGAGTCCAGCTCGATAGGTCATGATCGAGTCAAGCTTGGTCGTGATTGAGTCCGGCTCGATAGGTCGTTATCGAGTCGAGCTTGGCCGTGATCGAGTCTGGCTTGATAGGTCGTGATCAAGTCAAGCTTGGCCATGATCGAGTCCGGCTCGATCCGTGATCGAGTCCGGCTCGACCTTTGATCGAGTCTGGCTCGACTTGTTGCATGAGGCTTGGCCGAGTCCTGGCTCCATGATGGCACTTGGCCTGATCGAGTCATTTGATCGAGTTGGCTGAGGACTTGGTCGAAAGTAGCACGACTCGATGAAAACTTGGTCTTGTCCTAAAAAAACCTGAATCACTTAGCCACTTCAGCACCCTTTTACGTCCTTGTTGATTTCATTTTCCAGGAGTACTCCCTAAGTATCTGAAACATCTCCAATATGCACAAGTATGAAAATGCTAATGCGGAACTACCTAAAAATGTAAATTTACTTAAAAAGACCTATGAATGCCACATAATGACCAAAATATTTTCTATTCATCTTCTCCCACTTCAGTGACTTAGGAAAGTGAGGGTTAATACTCATCAACTTTATGAGATCAAAAAGAACTTTACTATTGAGGAAATCTTCTATTTAAGGTTTCCATATCTTATATTTTTTAATCGTGACCATAATTATAGATCTGGTATATGAAGTTGATTCTTCCGTGATCATTTTACCTTTCTAATATTTTCATTTAAAAGATATCACTGGAGAGTTTCATAAAAAGAGTAATTACATCTGGAACGATTGAAAATGGTAGATATACATTACTTGGTTATAATCAAATTTTGAAAGTTATAGGTGAATTTAGAAATGAAGAACCAAAACACAAACTTTTAATAAATTAAAAGTTTTAGATTGTATTTAACCTAACAAAAGAGAAAATCACGGCTGTACTTTTTTTCCTTTTTCTAACTCCATTACGTTGTTCCAAAGATGGTTTTTGGTGATCGATTTTTTCGTCCAAATATAGCAAATCTCTCTTTTCGACATGAAGGATCCAACCGTTTTATTGAATCTTCATTTTGAGCAAGTTTTTGGAAAATTCAAAATTTAAACAATCATAAACTTAATTGCTCAACAGGCTCTTATACCACATGTTGGGGGTACATGATGGTTTATGATCGTAAATATGAGATATAAACTTTTATTATTCTCAAAAATAGAAAAAAACAAGATTACAAACATCTTAAAACTCAAGCAACCTCTGTAGATTTACAACTCCCTTGATTTTATATGTTATGGATAAGTTACAACAAAGAGTGAAAATTTTTATTTGTAGATGTATTTACGTTTGTGAATTCAAAGTGTGAACGGAGATTATAGCAACGTCTTACGAGTGAATATTTTTAAACAAGTTAGCATCTCGCGGCCGTCGTCCAACAATTTAAATCTTCAACTTAAACCCACAATAGTTACATATCATGGTCGGTTTAAATGACTGAGAGGATAACTAACACAAGATCATGAACGGCTATATTTCGTGCCACGATCACTCATTCGCTGTCCGCATATTTTCTTCTTTTATTCAAAAAGAACAAATTATTATCGACACTACTTCAAAGTTGGTTCAACGTTGCTGTCCGAATGTATTCGCCCTGTCCCTATTACGTTGTCTTTTCGAACAGCTTGTGCTATGATTAATTAATGCTTCATGAGAGGACAGTGAAACATATCCAGCTAACGAGGTTGCTCTTGTTTGGATCGTTTAAAAAGGATAATAAAAATGTAATAAGGCACAAAAAAGTACAAAAAGATTCTTGTGTTTATGGAGATCCCGAGTAGTTGTGAATATGAACGAATCATGTCTATAAATTCAAATCCTAGCCTTTATATATACATTTTGGATCCTAGAAAGTTGTTATTGGATTCACTCGACATTTTTAGGGTTTAGTTTTGTGACATAGATATCCTGACATATAATTGAGAGTGTTAATGTTTAAAGATCTGATGTTTGAACATTAATATTTGTTAATAAAATTAAAAGAGAGAAGTTGGAGATAAGCATAAGATATGCATTAGTCGAAAAGCGAACAAAAACTTTAATAATTTAAAGACCCAACTTTTTTAAAAATACACACGAATGCGATTTGCAAAAGACACGACTCGTTGGAATGTAGCGTGTGTTTGCATCACAAGACAAGTTGTGTATATTACCACCATTCTCTTCTCATCTCTAATTTAATTTTTTTCTCTTTTTTGTCGTCTTTATTGAATAAAACGAAAATATTTCAACATTAGAAATCGAAGCTTTGCCCGAAACCCCGGAAAACGAAAAAAAAAACACTAAATCCGGCAGGCATATACACCTCCGAAAACTAAGAAAAACCAACCAAAAGGTATTCAACCAATTCTTGAAACGACTTAGATAACTCTCACAACCCCAATCCAAATAGAATACATTCTTCGCGCTTAGCCAACGAAAGCACGTCAAACACTACAGCTGAAAGAGTAGGCTTACACGGACGCCTGCCACGAACGATCGATGAACCAGGATAACAAGCGGGAACACTATCACCGAGCGTCCTAGAAATGATTGACCTGGAGAGGAAATGAAGCTAGCACTATCAAAAAGCTGGGTACGGAAGCAAAGAAGAAACAGGCAAGAGAGCCACAGAGAAGCCAAGAAATGACGAAAGCCCAAGCAAGAAAGAACACTAAACCAACCCAAGATCTACACCACCAACAAACAAAACCACCAAGAAGACCAAACCATGACTAAGACCCTAAGGTCTGAAACCACTAACCAGATTAACCCATAGTAAAACTACCACAAACGCACCTAAAAAAAGAGAGAGGTAAAAGAAGCAACAAAAAAACCGATGAAGAGACCACAAAACCGAGGTAGTGGACTACTAGCACAGGAAGCTACTCCTAACCAGACCGTAACGAAAACCAATAGCACACTTCTAAAGAGAATAGGATCAACCACACTTAACCTAGGACCAAAAGTTGAACTCGATCTACTGACCTGAGACCAGCCAACCAAGATCTAGACGGTATCGAAACGCTCAAAATTAGAAGACAAACCGAAATGGAGAAGAGACGGTGAATGGTAAGACGACTTGGCCAGCGACTCCCGCCGGAGCAGAGAAGCCCTTCCAACAACGAAACTGATGAAAGTGAAAATGCAGATAAACTCCACACTGAGAGCTTAAGCATGTCGCCCACTGTAACGTCGGAGAGAAAGATTCGCCGCTCAAGCCTCTAGATCTGATAGCGACGACAGAGCAGAGAAGAAACCCAACCACCTACAGAAGCAGAAAAAGCCGAGAATGGAGAAAAGACTACATACGACGAGGAAAGGGTCCGGTTCCGATGCTATGAGAGCCGACGGGGACCGGACCAGAGGCAAAGGCAAGGATGAAGACCCTGGCGACAATGAAGGAAAACAGAGAGAATTAGGGTTCCATTTTTTTTAGATGCTTACTTCTTTCTCTTTAAAACGTAGCATTTTATTATAAAAAATGTATAAAGTTTTTTTAATGACATCCTTCTAAATTCTATCATGCTTTTTGCTAGGATGCGTACATAAGTTTTGGATATCTTTAGGAAATTCAAAGATATTGTATATGTTTGGTTACAAAATTACAGCACATACAGCTAAAATCAGTTTCAAAATTTATAGTTCTTTGGTTGAAATAATCATAAGAAAAAATAATAAATGGATTAGATCAGACAATTAATTAGATATTTTTTGTAAACAATTAATTAGGTAATTCCTTGAACATATACATTATACATATGCAATGAGTTATTAATAACAAAAAATTGTAGTGTGATATTTATCCTTATAGTTTAAGAAAATCTCAAACACAAACATAAATAAAGAAAAAAGAATCTCCCTCTTTATAATCATTGATGCATGTTATAAACTCTTTAATTACTTGATCACATAACCAAAATAATCCAAAATGTTATGGCTTACATTTTTAACTATTCAACATATTACTATTCTTAAATTGGTTTAGATTAAACATGTTGAGATTAACTAACATATAAATTTAGCAATTATCTATATTATTGGAGGATATCTTACCATTACTCTAGTATCACTTTGTTCCCATATGTGTATGATATGTATATGTCGCTATTTCCTTATTCTAGATAAGTTTCTTCATATGTTGTATATAATGTTGAATCCTCACAAGTTGAAGAATAAGAAAACATTATTACAGACTTTGTTTCCTTATCATGGTATTAGAGCTATACCTAATACTCTAAATCTAAATTCACAACCGTCAAATTTCTTCTCTTCTTTCCAGAATATCTGACGGTAATACTAACTCCCAAGGGAACATAACACAGACACGACGCATGATTGATCCTTATGACCTTTCTTCTGGTGACAATCCAAGCTCTATCAACTCTCAACCCCTACTGCGTGGACCAAAATATGATGAGTGGTCCATAAATCTTCGATTGGCCTTGCGAGCAAGGAAGAATTTCGGATTTTCATATGGTTCCATCACAAAACCTGCAGAAGACTCCGATGATTTAGATGACTGGTGGGCAAATAATGCCATGGTTGTGTCTTGGATTAAACATATTGTGGCACCGGATCTTAGCACCTTTATGTCACACTATGAGATTGCCTAAGATCTTTGGACTCATATAAAGAAACATTTCTCTGTAAAAAAATGGCCAGAGAGTGCAAAGGTTGAAAACAGAATTGGCCTTGTGTTAGCAAAAGGGTACTACTGTGGAAGCTTATTATGGTCGACTGAATAAATTGTGGAATAGTCTCTCAGATTTCCAAAAGGCCAAGACTGTTAAGGAAATTGCCAAAGAAAGAGAGGAAGATAAGTTACATCAGTTCCTTATGGGACTTAATGATATTGTCTTTGGTGCGGTAAAATCCTCTCTACTGTCTCGCGATCCATTACCATCTCTTGATGAGGCATATCAAGTTGTAACCCATGATGAAGAAACGAGACGCCCTAGCAGAGTCTTTGACGAACGAGTTGATGCTGTGAGCTTTGCAGTTTCGACAGTTTCCCAACGCCCAAAGCAATCTGCTCCTCCTCGCGATCCTTCCCTTTTGTTCACAAGTTATGGTCGTAATGGTCACTTAGTAGAGAACTGTTTCCGGAAAATTGGGCATCCTTGGTGATGGGGAGATCGTCCTAGGTTAAAATCGTGTACTGCATCTCTACTGGACCGTCATTTTTCACAAATTCATGCATCGTCAAGTGCTTTGTCTTCATGGCGTGATGCTGCATAGTCACTTAATCAAATGGCTCCACTGACTGCAAGTGCACATGCCATTGCAATTACTGATTCCGACTGAATTGGTTTTACTGGTTTGAATGATCAGCCGTGGCGTAATCTCGTTTCTCTGTTTAATAACAGAGAAGCTCCTTCTACTTCTCATTTATCAGGTAAATTGTTTGGTGAATCCTGGATTGTTGATATTGGAGCTTCCAATCACATGACTGGTGATGTTGCTTTTCTCACTCATCTTACGGAGATTTCTCCTGTTTATATCAAGTTGCATGATGGTCGATATACTATAGCAACTATGAGTGGTTATGTTTGCCTTGGAACACATATTGAATTACGAAATGTGTATTTAGTTGATGTTTTGCAATGCTATCTTATCTCTATTTCCCAGTTGACCAAAGATAGTGGCTGCCTTTTTCACATCTCTAACCGTCATTGTGTTGTCCAGGACCGCATCACATATATAGTGATTGGAGCGGGTGAGCTTACTCATGAACTCTATTTCTTTAGGATCATGGAAGTTGCAAACGTAGCCCGGTCTATGGAATCACCTTCCTAAAAACTTCTTCATCGGCGTTTGGGACATCCATCTTCTAATGTTATAGAGTTGTTTTCTAATTCTGAATTTAGTTCTTCAATTTCTTTTTATTCAAAGACATGTGATGTTTGCATTAGATTTAAACAAACCCGAGATTTTTCCCCGTTAAGCAATACAAAAAATTCTCAATTTTTTTATTTGATACATTGTGATTTGTGGGGGTTGTATCGTACTACGGCCCTATGTGGTTCCCGTTACTTCTTAACCATCATCGACGATTATTCTCGTGCCACTTGGGTTTATCTACAACCTAGTAAGAGTCCCATGACAGCCAATATTCATAATTTTTTTTGCTCTAATTGAAAGACAATTTGACAAGAGAGTTAAAATTATAAGAAGCAACAATGGTTCTGAGTTTCTGAGTCTTGCTTCGTTTTTTAACTCTCACAGTATCATACATGATACTTATTGTGTACACACACTGCAAAATAGCCAGATTGAAAGGAAACACCGCCATATTCTAAACGTCGCTCGTGCCTTGCGTTTTTAATCATCTCTACCGGTCGAATTGTGGAGCTATTATGTGTTGACTGCGGTATATCTAATCAACCGAACTACTACCAGTATTTTGAAGGGCAAGACTCCTTATGAACTCTTATATAGTCGCCCTCCTCTGCTGCAGCATTTGAAGGTTTTCGGTTGTTTATGTTATGTTCATAATATACATCATGGTGGTGACAAGTTCGATACAAGGAGTAATAAATCAATCTTTCTTGGCTATCCACCTGGAAAGAAGGGCTGGCGAGTTTTCAATATACAATCTGGTGTAATCTCTGTCTCAAGGGATGTTATTTTCATCGAATCAAATTTCCTATATCAACATTCGCAGCACACCTCTATCCCTACGATGTCACAATCTTAATCTTTCTCCTATTATGATGACGAGTTTGACTCACCCTCAGTTGTCCAAACAGGATCTACACCTGCAGATATGCCATTACCCGCAACTCCTTCATCCCCGACTGCACATATCACACCTGCAGGTTTGACAGAGTCTTCACCAATTACCTCGGTTGACACTAGTTTGGTCTCTGCTCCGAATACTGCTTTGTCTTCTCCTACAGCAAACTCGCCCTTTCTTACCTCTACAGCATACTCAGCCTTTTCTTCTCCTTCTATTCCACCACTACAACTAGCACTTGGGAAAGGATAGAGAGTTAAGAAAGCCTCTGTACGTTTGCAAGACTACTTCAAAAATACCACTCATCATGGTACCGATAGTGATTTTGTTGACAAATGTTGGTACTATTTGGATTCATATGTGGACTGATCTTGGTTTTCGTCATCTGACAGGGTCTTCCTTGCTGCAATCACTGCAGCCACGACACCAAAATCATATTTCAAAGCTGTTTCAGATGTCAATTGGCAAAAGGCTATGCGGTCTGAGATTGATGCTTTGGATCACAATGGGACTTGGAAAGTTGAACAATTACCTCCCGAGAAAAAGGCTCTCGACACTAAATGGGTCTATACTCTTAGGTATAGGTCGGATGTCTCCTTGGAACGTCATAAGGCAAGGCTAGTTGTTCTCAGAAATCATCAAACCGAAAGTATCGATTACGGTGAAACATTTGCCCCGAATTGCAAGATGGTGATAGTGCGTTGTTTTCTTGAGGTTGTTGTAGCTCGAGATTGGGAAATCCACCAAATGGATGTTAACAATGCGTTTATATATGGAGATTTACATGATGAGGTTTATATTTGGCCACCTCTTGGTTTTTGAACTCCAGACAAAACTCAGGTCTTTCGGTTACAAAAATCTCTTTACGGTTTACGGCAAGTGTTGCGATGTTGGTTTGCTATTTTAACTTCATCTCTTCTTGATTATGATATTCAACAATCCGACCACTCTTTGTCACTATGACACAACTTCATGATCGATTACATGTGCTCATCTATGTTGATGATTTAATAATTACAAGTTGTTATGTCCTATCAAAACAGTGTTTCAAGGAATACTTATCTACCTGTTTCAAGACAAAGGACCTGGGCGTTTTAAAATACTTCTTAGGTATTGAAGTTGCACGAAATAGCACGGGTACATATATCTCACAATAGAAATATGTTATCGATATAATCTTCGAATCTGGTTTATTGGGACCCAAACCAGTCTCACACCCAATCAAGCAAAATCAGAAACTTTCTCTCGCTGCAGGTCCGCCCTATTCTGATCCTTGTCGTTATCGTTGGTTGGTGGGAAGATTGATTTACTTAGGTAATACTAGACCCGAGTTAGCTTACTTCATTCACTTATTATCGCAGTTTATGCACAAGTCGCAAAACAAACACTGGGACGCCGCACTACGGGTCGTCTGATACCTAAAGGGTAGCCCTGGTCAAAGGATCTTTCTTCGCGCCTCGACACCACTGCAACTTACGGCTTGGTGCGACTCTGACTGGGCAGCCTGCCTAATCTCCCAACGATCTCTTACTTCTTGGTTCATTCAATTGAACCAATCTCCAGTCTCCTGGAAGACGAGAAAGCATGATACAATGTCTCGCTCATCTGTTGAAGGCGAATACCGCTCAATGGCAGACACAGAATATGAAATAATATGGTTACGGGAATTTCTCAGTACACTTGGCGTGCCTTGTGCTGCTCCGATCCCACTGTATTGTGATAACCAATCAGCAATTTACTTGAGCAAGAATCCGGTCTTCCAAGAGCGGACTAAACACATTGGTTCTAATTGTCACTTCATCCGTGATGAGATTTTTTTGTTTAGTATCATAACCTCTCATTTAAGTGTTTCACATTCTTCTTGAGCATTCTTCAACTCCTCATCTAACCGACTTGGGTTTTGAACGTTGTTATCCGCCTCATTCTTTGATGTCCTAACTGCATTCTTTAATTGTATAATCTCTTATTTTAAAGTTTATTGACATTCCTAACTCCCAACAATGCAAGATATTGCCAACCATGTGGTTTCTCAACATTATACCAACAAAAAGTACAATATTTAACTCCATTTAGCTGGCTGGCTGTAGACAACTGCGAAAAACGTTGCAATTTTTTTTGAACTCAACATTAGATGAACTTGAACTGTTGGCCATTACGTAGGAACTCGAAATATACAAAACTACATACATAATTAGATACACAGAAGATATGTTAACCTACTTTTGTAAGATTTATCGTTTTTGTTTTTCTATTTTTGCAAATTTCGCACTTCCATCTTCCTTTGCGCAATTAATGTTGTAAAGAAAGAAAAAACTCCTAAATCTCTTTTTTAAACTTAGATGCGTTTTTTACTATTATTATTATTAATTCTAAAATGAAACCAACATGGATTATTTAGCATTAAATGTAAAATTAGAATGTATTATGTATCTAAACAGTTTTTTAAGCTAATTAAATGCCATTACTAATGACAGCAGAGCATCGAGGAACCCTAAGACGGCGACCCTAAGACGGCGATCTTTGGTGCTACCGGCGAGATTCTTCCACCTCGGCGCACTCACGATCACAATCTCCTCCAGAAAATCATCAAGCATCAGCCATAGGCGACAATTGTTTACAAGAAGACCTAGGCGGAAACCCTAAGCTCGCGATCTTTGGTGATTTCTAGCTACCGGCGTGATCCTTCCACCATGGCGCACGCTCGATCACGTACTCCTCCAGACACTCATCAAGCATCAGCCACCTCTGTCATCAGTTACGTAGCTTTCCCCTCTGTCACGTATCCACTCACTCGAAAATTATGTGTGTATAATCGGTGATCATTTCATCACCCTTCTCCGATACACCCTTTGGTGATCCATCACACGACCTTCATATCATTTGTTTCATTGAAAAATAGTGATAACAATGAAATCGCATAAGGGTAAAGATCTAATCAATGACGATGATGATGAGCCCATATTTTTTCCAGACATAGCTGATGAAAATCTGATTCGGGAATACAACTTGTCACTCATAGGCAAGATCCTACACCCAAAAAAACAGAATGTTGATCGTCTCATTGTCGCCATGCCTGACCAATGGGGAATGTCGGAGAAGATTTTAGCATGTAACTTGGGTAATCGGAGATTTTTATTCAACTTCGACAATGAAGATGATTTTAATTCTATTCTTGACAAATGACCGTTTCATTACAACTTCTACATGTTCGTTCTTGTATGTTGGGAGCCTACAGTGGATGTGGACTATCCTTCGATAATCCCGTTCTGGATTCAGCTCCATGGTATCCCCTTACACTTATGCACTGAACAAAACCTTGATGCTATTGGTGGTAGACTTGGGAGAGTAGAGAATATTGACACAACTGAAGGTAAAATCAAAGTGGGGATTGACTCATCCAAGCCGCTGAAATTCTCTCGAAAGCTATTAACAAGAAACAAAGAGGAAATCACAATCAAGCTATATTATGAGATGCTCTTTAAGCATTGTTCTTCATGTGGTCATATGTCGCATGAATTCAATGATTGTCCATCCAAACTTTTGGAATCCCATACGGATCATAGGGAATCATTGAACCATACTCGTACGGACAATACAAAGGACAAGAAACAAAATGATGAGTATTGTGTAGAGCCTTCGTCTCGGGTCCAAAGATCACGTCTTTCCCCGCATTCATCTCGCCTTCTTAGGGATAATCCTTCTCATGGTACACGATATAAACCATATGACCACACTCGCAAAAGAACATCTGAGACGTCAAAGATGGAGAATAAGAAGACTCATATGTGGAGAGAGAAACAATCTTGGCCATTGAAAACAATTGAAACCGATGCAAGTCTTGAGGTTAAGGCTTCAGGAGTGGGATTGAATAAAGAAAGTTCAAGCACAACTGATACAAGAATGAAAAGTAAAATTGTTAATGCCAAGAACATCACGTTCTGATCTCTCTCTGTCTCTCATATGGAGCAGAGCTCGGTCGTAGATGAGCTTATTCCGCCCTATGATGCTCTAAAGATTGGAACACCAAGTGAAGGGAACCAAGGCAATGAAAACCTCAATGTCGATGAAGAGATGCCGGATACTGTAGTTGGTAATGAGTTGATGTTGTTTGATGATGATGACTTGATGATCGATGAGCTGGAAAAAATGAAGGAACAAAGTGTTTTGGACAAGCCTTTATCAGTAACTCCGACTCTTATGATTGGAGACAAGAATACTAAGGAAAAAAATGTGGAGAAGGAAAATGCAAATACAAGGCGTAACACTAGATCCTTTCATTCAGAGGATCCTCAGAGACGGAGCTTCTCCAAGGCGAGCTTCTCCAAGACTTAATGCGAAATCAACTTTTCAAGGGAGTGTTGGCAGAGCTAGAAGGGGAACAACTAATGTATCATCATCCCGAAGCTCGAGACTGAATATGAAAATTGGTATGGTGGATTCCGAAAATCCACCGACCCAACAATGAAGATTCTTAGTTGGAACTGTCGAGGATTAGGGAACGACCTCAACGTTCAACGCCTCACGGAGATGTCTCAGAAGCATCGCCCAGGACTTGTGTTCCTTTCTGAAATGAAGAATAAGAAACAGAAGTTACAGGACATTCAGGCTGATTTAGGTTTTAATAATTTGTATACCGTTGAGCCTCTTGGCCAATCTGGTGGTTTAGCTTTATTTTTTATGAATGATTTTCAGGTTGATATTTTATTTTCTAATAATCGAATGATTGATGTACAAGCAGTCATTAATGGAATAAAAGTCTATATGAAATTTGTTTATGGGGACCCTGTAATGGAACGAAGATACCAAGTATGGGAACGTCTTACGCATTTCTCACTAAAAACAGAGATGGGCCTTGGTTTATGATTGGTGATTTTAACGAAATCATATGACACCATGAGAAGGAAGGAGGAAGGAGACGGTTTGACTCATCATTCCTTTCCTTTAATCAAATGATATTAGACTGTGGAGTGTTAAATTTCCCATGCATTGGAAACTAACTCTCGTGGGTTGGAAGGCGATCGAATGGAATTGTTCGCTGTAGACTAGATCGCGCTCTTGGAAATGAAATCCGGCATGAAAAATTCTCACACTCAAAAATTCAATATTTGCGAATGTGGGGCTCGGACCATCGTCCGATAATGGCAAATATACTTTCAAAGCCCACTAGGAAAAAGAAGACGTTCAAATTTAACAAGAGATGGTTAGAAAGTGACGAGATAAGACAGGTCATTTTTGACGGTTGGAACAATCCTGAACTATCTCCTGAAGCAACCATTATGGATCATATATCTAGCTGCAGAAATTCGTTATCCCAATGGAAAAGAGAGAGAGAGACCTAAACTCAGGTAAGAGGATTGAGAAGCTTAAATCTAGGGTCGATAATCTCTATTCTGAGGATGGAGCAACAACGGAGGAGATATCGGAATCTTTGAAAGAATTAAACGATGCCCTTAAGGCAGATGAGCTGTTCTGGAAACAGAAAAGTAGAGTACATTGGCTTTTAGAAGGCGGTTCCAACACAAAATTCTTTCATGTCATTACCAAGCAACGAAGGGCGTAGAGTAAGATCACGAATTTACTGGACACATCAAGAATGAGAGTAGAAGATGAGGAACAATTAGTGGACATTGCTACTAATTATTGTAGAGAATTATTCCAAACATCAAACCCACAACTCATTGATGAGGCCATAGAGAATGTTACTACAACCATCTCAGACCGCACAAATGAATGCCTTATTAAACCAGTTTCAGAGTCGGAGGTTAAGACATCACTTTTCATGATGCACCCAGAAAAGGCTCCAGGCCCAGATGGTTTCACTACATTATTTTATCAGAAGTTCTGGGACATTGTGAAGGAAGACCTAACCCGTATGGTTAATGAGTTTCTCTTTCAAGGGATAATGGCTAATGGGCTAAATGATGCTAATATCTGCCTGATCCCTAAAAAGGAAAATGCCAATGAAATGTCGCAGTTTAGACCTATTAGCCTGTGTAATGTCAACTTTAAAATAATTTCTAAGGTTCTATGTCAGAGATTGAAGACAACTCTACCAGCTAGAATTTCCGAAACCCAGTCAGCCTTTGTTGCTGGACGTCATATAATAGATAACGTCTTGATAGCACAAGAACTATTCCATTCTCTTTGGACAAGATCTGGAGGGAGAAATAGACGAATGGCCATAAATACGGACATGAGTAAAGCATATGGCAGGCTAGAATGGGAATTTATAAGTGCGGTCATGAAAAAGATGGGATTCTCGAATACATGGATTGAATGGATAATGCGATGTGTAACATCGGTGAGATACCATGTCTTATTTAATGGTCAGCTAGGGGAAATACAATCCCTCATAGGGGATTACGTCAAGGAGATCCTTTGTCTCCTTTCATATTCATCTTATGCACGGAGGCACTCGTTAGCCTTATAAATCAAGAAGAAAGCCAGGGAAAGATAACGGGGATGCGCGTATCACGTGCAAGCCCTCTGATATTTCACCTATTCTTTGCTGATGACAACCTATTTTTCTGTAAGGCGGAGTCCCGTGAATGCGATGAAATAATGAAAGCGCTGGCAATTTATGGGAACGCTTCAGGACAATGCATTAATCTAGATAAATCCTCGTTACTCTTTGGTAAGAGAATATCTGAAAATGTGAAACAATCAATAAAAACCACGACTGGAATATCTAATGAGGGAGGAGGCATGGGAACCTATCTTGGTATTATGCAGGATATTAGTGGTTCAAAAGTAAGGCTCTTTGCCCTTTTAAAAGATAGAACTACATGGTCGCGTCAATGGCTGGACCGGACGATGGTTATCGAGGGGGGGGGGAAGGAGGTGCTTATAAAATCGGTCTTATTAGCTCTACCAACATACGTAATGTCCACACTATTACTACCCTTAGAGATTTTCAAAAATCTAGCGGGTGCCATTGCACAATTCTGGTGGAGCTCAAATCCTCCTAAAAGGGGGTTACATTGGGTGAAATGGGAAAAATTATGTCGACCAAGAGAGGAAGAAGGGATAGGTTTCAAGCTAATTCATGAATTCAACCTCGCTTTATTGGGGAAACAGATGTGGAGGCTAACCCAATACCCATATTTTTTACTAGCTAGGGTTCTACGTGGTAGATATTTCTGATACAGCTTGCCTTTGCGTGTGAAGGAAGTATACAATCCATCATATGGATGGACGAGTATTATGGCTGCGAAGCCAATAATATCTCTAGGAATTAGAAAAAAAGTTCACTCCGGACATAGAATAAGGATTTGGGAAGACTTATGGATTCCAACATAACCTGCAAGGCCAGCTAGACTACTTGCACCAGTTCTACACCCATTGATGTCAACAAAGGACTTGATGTGCGGAAATCCGAAGAGATGGGATTATGAGCTATTAGAAAAGTACATATATCAGGAAGAAATCAAACTGATAAAATCTCTGGCCATAAGTCAAGATTATCATCGTGATGGATTTTGCTGGAACTATACGAAGAATGGGATGTACACTGTCAAATATGAGTATTGGGTTGCTACCAATTTGATAAACAAGACAAAAGAAACACAAGAACCAAGCATAAGGAAGCTCCAGGCCTTTGCATGGAAGATTAAAGCCCCTTCAAAAATAAAACATTTTATTTGGTAGTTAATTTATGGACAATTAGCTGTGACAAGCAATCTTATTCATTGTCATATGCAATGTGATAATCACTGCCCAAGGTGTGGTGCTGAAAACGAAACGATAAATCATGCGATCTTTGAATGCCCTCCTGCTCTACAGACATGGGCACAGGCGAACACGCCAACACCGCCAACTCTCTTCCCATCGACTAACCAATTCACAAATATGGATTATCTGTTATGGCGAAAGAATGATATTGAAGATCCTGAGCTTGACATAGATCCATATCCATGGATTTTATGGTTTATTTGGAAAGCAAGGAATGACAAGCTTTTTAAAGAGATAAACAGGGACCCATTGGAAACTGTTAGACATGCATAAGCTGAATGCAAAGCTTGGCACAAGCAAATACGAAGCTGGAACGGTTGGTGGTAATACATAATGAACATGATAATATCTCTGAGAGATGCATGATAGATGGATCATGGACACACGATACACTCTTTAGTGGTTGTGGATGGACATGGATAAACTCAAGCGGAGAGACTCACCTAATGGGAGCAAAAAACCAACATCGGCAAATTTCATCACTTCACTCGGAATTAGAGGCTCTAACTTGGGCAATGGAATGTATACTCCAGCTATCAAACTGTCAAGCCTTTGAAACTGATTGTAAGGAGCTGATCACAATGCTACAAGAACCTGATGCATGGCCTAATTTCTCAACGGAGCTAAAGGATCTAGTGAAGCTAAGGGAGAGATTTTCTTCTTTTTCTATTTCATATGTGTCTCGAGAGAAAAATGTATCGTCTGATCATTTAGCTAAGTTAGCCAGATGTTTCCATAGGGAGATGTATTACATTAGTTGTTCTATTCCATTTTAGTTTACCAGATCACCTCAAGTTTGAATAATAGAATAGCCGTTTTGAAGGGAAAAAAAGAAGAATATATTATGTATCTTAAATGTTTTTAAATAGAGTTAAACCTTCCGTTAATTAAAAAGACGACGCGTAAGTGGAGCTAAACTCAGAGAGCTGTATTTTGAGATTTTGGAATGCTAATAATTTGATGTCAGCGTTAAAGATATTAGAAAATTGTAATCTCTAAGTTTTTATATGTGATTTTCCAACAAAATTTTAAGAAAATACATCTTTTTCTCTATTTGCTTTAATTCCTGGTCGGCCGATAAAATTCCAATTCCGAATCATCATTGATTATCATTTTCTTATTCTTGAGCTATAATATTTATATATCTTTTTGAAAAATAAAAGAATAGAAAAGAGAGATGAATGGGTAAGATGTAAAGTAAGAAGGCGGAGAAAAAAAAGGAGCGTCGAATAAAGAATAAGTTGTGTCCACATGCGTTTGTGTCCCACTTTTGTCCCCTTGCCTCACTATTGCCTTTGATGCTCCCGACAACCTCTCTCTCTCTTCCTTTAACCCAAACTCCTTTGATATTTTCTCCCTCCTTTATATACATCTCTCCTCTCTCTGAACCCATAAACCAACACACACACATAGAGAGAAACAGATTGAGATTTGTCTTGATAAAAGAATATATATGGCGTTCGAGAAAGTCAATGAGCTTAACCTTAAGGACACAGAGCTACGTCTTGGATTACCAGGAACAGAGCAAATTACTCAAGAACAAGAGGTTTCTTGTGTTAGAAGCAACAAACGTTCATTGCAAGCCAACAACGATGACGAAGAACAAGAATCTATGCCTCCTATGAAGTACGTAGTGATTTTTTATTATCTTATTCTTTTGAGTTGTTTTCTGAATTGCTTCATTAAAATGTTGTACTAATAAAGATGGAATATTTCTTTTGATAAAATTTTACAGAACTCAGATCGTAGGTTGGCCTCCGGTAAGTTCTTACCGTAAGAACAAAAGTGTAAGCTATGTGAAAGTGAGTATGGACGGAGCTCCATACCTTCGTAAAATCGATCTCAAGACATACAAAAACTATGCAGAGCTTCTAAAGGCGTTAGAGAACATGTTCAAGTTAACAATTGGTGAGTATTGTGAGAGAGAAGGATATAAAGGATCTGGATTTGTACCAACGTACGAGGATAAAGATGGAGATTGGATGTTAGTTGGTGATGTTCCATGGGATATGTTTTCTTCTTCTTGTAAGAGATTCAGAATCATGAAAGCATCTGAAGCTCTTGCTTTGAACTCTGCTTTATGATTGACAAGAGGAGACTCTTGAATGAAATCCTTTTTGATTTGATTTTGATCGATCGGCGTTTGAGTACTAGTTGACCAAACTAAAAACAAAACATTTCAGGGTTTTGTCCGATGAGATTCATCTTCTTTTTGTTTATTGTCTTATGTAGATTTGAAGGAGTTTGATGTAAAGATTCATGTAATTTTCTGTATAATACGGACACATACACAATATAGATCTATTATAATTAGCATTATATTTTGATCGTCATATACATTTATATTAAAAAAATTATTACCTTCTCATAGAACACCGTAAACTATCTATAAGGATTGATCAAAGATAATATTAATAATAGGCAAGGCAAAATGACAATATATAATTACAGAGAATTGCATCTAAGGAAAGTGAATAAATCACATTATACAGAATAAGAAGATTGGCATATCAAGAGTATATGCTTGTATCCTAACATCCCCTCAAGATGGAGCACCGGTGGTGAGACCAATCTTGTTGCACATATATTGAAAGCGAGTACGGTTGAGAGGTTTGGTGAGAACGTCAGCTAGTTGATCATTGGTAGAGACATGTTGAACACGAAGTTGCTTAGCTTGAACCTTTTGGCGGACATAGTAATAATCAAGAGCCACGTGTTTCATCCTTGAGTGAAAACATGATTGGCACTGAGATAAGTGGCGCCTTTATTGTCGCAATAGATAGTGGGAGTGTGAGTAACTTGGATCCCGAGTTCTTTTTGTAGGGAGAAAAGCCAAGATAGCTTGGTGGTAGTGGCAGCGATGGATTAGTATTCCACTTCAGTTGATGATCGAGCGATTCCACTTTGCTTCTTCGAAGACGAGGCAATTGGATGACTTACAAAGTATACAAGATAGGCACCAGTTGACTTATAATCATCACGATCTCCAGTCCAATCTGCATCAGTAATGGCATGGATCAGTGGAGAATTTCGAGGAGAGAAGAATATACCTTTAGTCATTGTGTTAGATAAGTAACACAATAAGCGTTTAACGGCATTCCAATGAACCGTTGTGGGACGATGCATACAATGTCATAACTTATTGACTACAAAGCTTATATTCGGTCTTGTTAATGAAAGGTATTGAAGGATACATTGTGATAACTTATTGACTATAAAGCTTATATTCCATTTAAATGCTAAATGAGGCCCAACCAAGAGATTTGTGTTAGTTAGTTTAATGGTTAATCATGGATTAGAACTTAAGGCTTCTTGATTGTGTGATTATCCAAGAGATTGTTTTAGTTGCATGATTAGGAAATGGACTAGTGTCATGAGAGTGGATTAGTCTAATTAAGGAAATCTTAGACCAATGATTAGCATTTAATGATAGTATAAAGCATCATGAGATACCACCCAAGTCAATAACCTTTGACAAAAAAAATTTCTTTTTAATCTTGATTTACACTTTAATATTTTGTTGACTTTTGCTTAATCTAGTTTACTTTTATATAGTTGACTTTAGTTGACTTTCGAAATTATGCATGATTAAGTATTTCAAAACCATCCAAATCTTATTAGTTTAAACTAGACATGATTCTCTTACGTTTTAGTATGTTAATTGCTCCCGATTTGGATTGATACCCTAAGTACTTCAATTACATAAGTAATGCTTAGGATACTTGATTAGATAAGAACCGCAAATTCTTGTTTATCAAATTGGCGCCGTTGCCGATTCGGGAATTCAATTAGCCATTAGGACTTTGAATTTGTTTGGGACTAAGCATTTTTATATTTCATAAATAATTTCTCTACTTGCTTTGCTTGTGCATTCTCATGTGTTAGTATTTGTAGATGGAACAACAAGCAAGGATAATTGGAGCCAATGACGCACCTAATGCTCATGAGCATCGTGCTGGCATTCGTGCTCTACAAATTACCAACAATAACTTCGAGATCAAGTCCAATTTAATCAACATGGTACAAAACTCAAAGTTCCATGGTCTACCTATAGAAGATCCTCTTAACCACTTGGACAATTTCGATATGTTGTATAGCATGGTGAAGATTAATGGAGTCAGCGAAGATGCATTCAAGTTAAGATTTTTCCCATTCTCTTTGGGAGACAAAGCTCGTACATGGGAGAATAATTTACCTAAGGCCTCCATAGGAACTTGGGAAGCTTGCAAGAAAGCATTTCTCTCTAAGTTCTTCTCTACAAAAAGAACCACGAGACTTAGGTATGAGATCTCCGGTTTTGTGAAAAAGGATAACGAATCATTTAATGAAGCTTGGTAAAGGTTCAAAAGCTACACTCTACAATTCCCACACCATGGTTTCTCCAATGAGAGTCTCCTTAGTACTGTCTATCGAGGTCTTCTTCCTAAGTATTTCATGATGCTGGATACCGCTAGCCATGGCAACTTCTTTAGCCAAACCGAAGAGTATGGAATGAAACTTGTTGAGAATCTTGCTCAATGTGATAGTAATTATGGTGAAGATTAATATCACATGGCTAGGGATAGTGATAGAAATGTCAATCACTTGAAGACAAGTTGGATAAGTTCATACTTTCCCAACAAAGAGCTGTCAACTTTGTTGGTGACCATGAAGAGAATGTTCAACAAGAGGTGATAACTCAAGAGGAGATTGCTTATTTTGGGAATCAAGGTTATAATCAAGGTGTTGTCTCTGCATTTTAGTGGTTTTATGAAGTCATTTAGCATCATTTTAGGGTCCTTTAGTTGTAAATATGTTGCATTTATAGACTTTATTAGTAATTTTGCATATTTTAGGAAGTTTTACATTAGCACTTGCATACATATGCATTTTGGAGATTTTTCAGGACTTTCAGGAGATTACAGAACGTTATGGCGAATCTATAAAAGGAAAGGAAAATGCGCGGGGTAGAACCAACTCAAGTGTAGCTCAAGTCAAATTCGACAAAAATTTATGTCGCGCCTAAGCCAAGTACCTCGGCCATGCTCTGCAACGCTTTGGCAACTTTCACCATCGAGCCAGCCGCAACGTCCAACTCGCCCCGATCGAGCAAAGCACTTCACGCCTTGATAGACCAAAAAATTGGCTCGATCGCAAATCAATGTCGGCTCGATCACTTTCTTCTTCGGATCGATCATCCTTCGGGCGCCTCGATACCACCGAGCTGCTCTACCCGTCTGTCTCTCTTGCCTCGATCACAACTCTTCAACATGGCTCGTCTCCTTCGCCGTCTCGATCTCCACCTTCCTTGGCCACCTCGATCATGCACCATTTTGCCTCGATCATGTCTTCTACATTGCTCGATCACATCACGATCGAGCCAAGCAGCTCCGACCTGACCAACTTCGAATCAGGATGGACCTGACCCAAGACCCATTTTAATGATTGCTTTTTGACTTTTATGCATTTTAGGGTTTTTCTCTGAACACTATAAAAAGCTCTAAATGCCTCTATTTCGAGGATCCTCTTTCTTTTTGCCATTTTTAGCTTTTGTCTTAGGTTTTATTTTATCTCTTTTTGTTCTTGATGTTCTAAACTCAGATTTTGCTTAAGTTTATGTTTATCTTATGTTTTCTTCATTTTCATGCTTAGATTAGGGCTGTGAACTATCTGGTGCATGTTGATCTACGTTTTTATGCTTTTAATCTTGTTTGTAGCTTGATCACTTCCTCTGTTTTCGTTAATGTTTCATTGATATTCTGTTTTTCTGGGTTAGTGTTCTTGGTATTCATCATCTTTGACTTTTGATCTTCATGCTTTCCTTAGTAGCTATGTTTTCCTGTTTTACTGATTTCGCATCAAACATGCGTAGTGAGTAGTTACCTTAGGTTCCTGAGGATAGGGTAGACTAGTGTTGATGTCCTGTTCTTCCTAAGTTCCTAAGTTTATTTGCATCTAGATCCCTTCTGTTTCATTGCTCTTCATGCTGATTTCTTTCTGATCAATTGAAATCTGATTTTAGGCATTTCAGCACTCATAATGTGTTCAATGAAATGCCTGAACATGGTGATATCAGAGTTTTCACATCCTAGTCTAAAAGATTAGATGTTTAGGGTGCTTATTGGCTTTAGTAGATTGGTTCCTCATGCCTGCTTAGTAATGTACCGTTAATGAGAGTTAGGTCTGGTGATTACTTTGCTTGAAACCATTTACCAAGACATTAGACTTAGTTGCATATGAATATGTTGTCTAGGGGTTAGCTCATTGTTTGAGGTATGTTAGGTGATTAGGTAGTTCAGAAATGATCTCTAGTCAATTACCCTTGTCCTCAGGAAATGCTTCCACTTGATTGCATCTTTACTCATGTCACTTTTCTGGCTGTTTATGCTTAGTATCTGCCAACACATGTTAGTATTTGTTTTCATGTTTTCTGTTTTAGTTCTCTGCATGCTTTGTTTGTTTAGGACTTGTTAGTAAAAATCCATTCTTACATTTATCTTGAATTAGTAGTTCCATTCACATCCAGATTGTTAGCATCACACCCATTTGGATTGATAATCCTATCCTATACTACAATGGCATGTTTGTGTAGATAGGGAATTGATCTCACAACACAAGACCGAAAAATCTTGTTATCACAAGGCTACAATGATTACCATCAAAAGCCAGAACAACAAGGAGGTTTTCAACCTAAGCCTCAGTTCATTACCCAAGGTGGATATCAACCCCAAAAACAATTATTCTCCAACAAACTTCAAGGTTTCTTCAATCCTTTAACCAATCAACAACAAAAACCTCAAGGAAGTTCTTCAGCCTCCAACTATAGTGATCAAACAAATCAGTTGTTGAGACACCTCTTAGACGGTCAAGGGAAGAATGCAATTGAGTTTGAAATTTTCAAGAAGGACATTCATGCAAAGACCGATGATCTCTATACCAAGATTGAATGCATGACTTCTCATTTAAAAGCTTTAGACAATAAAGTTGCAAAGTTTGATGATGTCTATGGTCATCTAAAAGTCCTCGACAATCAAGTAGCTCATCTCGCTTACTCCTCAAAAAGACCAATGAGACAATTTTTTGAAAGTTCGGAATCAAGCCACAAAGAGTATGTAAATGTTATCTCTCTAAGAATTAATCATGAGTTTCAACCACATATTCTCATTGAGCACAATGAGAAACAAGTTGAGGGGGTAGTCATTCCTATTAAGGATGAAGCGAACTCCAAAGAGAATATTGTGGAGGCAAAAGAGGAAACCGAAAGAGTTGAGGCCTCTAAGAGCAAGATAAGTTATGAGGAGAAAGACTCAATATCCAAGGCATTTACCTTTGAACCTCCATCTTATGAGCCTAAACTATCATTTCTCGGAAGGTTCAAGAAGAAATTGATTAAGAAGTATAAGGCTCAATTTGAAGAGCAAATGAAAAAGGTGAAAAAGGAAATGCCAAAGATTGAAAAATTCTTGGCGAACCCTCAAAATAGCAATACTTTGAAGGACATCATCAAAAAGAAACTCAATGGTCTACAACGAATAGTGAAGCTTACACATGAGCTTGATGCAAAGAATGAAGATCCAAAAGAAGCAACTCTTAAGAAGCTTGAAGATCCAGGAAGTTTCACTCTTCCTTGTACTTTGGGACCTCTTAAATTTGATAAGAGTTTATGTGACCTTGGAGCAAGTGTGAGTCTTATGACACTACCAGTTGCAAAAAATCTTGGTCATACATCTTTCAAACCTTGTGGAATCTCCTTGGTGCTTGCGGATAGGTCCATCAAAACTCTGTTTGGATTTCTAGAAGACATTCCGGTGAAGATAGGGTATGCATAGGTGCTCACGGATTTCATGGTCATTGATATGGAAGGAGAACCAAAAGACCCTCTCATTCTAAGAAGGCCTTTCTTAGCCATTGCTGGAGCAAAGATTGATGTGAAGAAAGGGAGGATTGATCTCCACATTGGGAAGAACCGAGCTCAAAGGTATGACATCATGGGGAAAAAGTAGAAACCCACCATTGATGGACAAAACCTATTGGGTAAAAACAAGAGATGATCTTTCTATTGAGAGCCTCGAAGAAGCTAGCAATGGTAAGACTATTTTCAAAGGTGAAGAGAAGGAATACAAAGCTCTAAATGGGTTGACATGGAATTTATGGACAAAAGAGGTCCTACAATCCTTCCGAATCCCTCTAAAGCTTGATTCAAAAAGGAAAGTCAAGCTTAGAGACTTTAAAAAGCTCACTTGGGAGGAAGTCCCATGTTATCCTTTGTACATATCCTTTTATTTAAGTTTGTTTCTAGTTTTTGAAGTTTATTTTGGTATATTTTGGGTATGTTAACTTTTGCGATAGTTTGAGTGTTGATTTTTGCAGGTTTTATGGTGACACAAGGCTCAAGGATGTATACCGGTTTCAAGTACCAGGTTTGACAAAACCGAGCTTCAAGGCATCTAAAGCTGAAAAAGGAAAAATAATTGCAAAGAAGAATCCTAGGGTTGCTCCAACACCCTTCATTATTAAGGTACCAGTTCTCACCTTGTAAATACATGCATTTTATCTTTTATTTCTTTCTTTTATCTCCTCCTTCGGATTTTTTTTCACAGAAGGGACTGTGTGATTTAAGTTTGGGGGAGAGACCATATCTCACATTGTTTCTATTTTTGATGTTATCATGCAATTGCATTGTGAATAGTTAAGGTTTACGAAAATCTATAAAAATAAAAAAATGTCAAAATTCTTCAAAAATATTGCATTTAGCTTCATTCCATTCTCATCTTAGGTTTCATTTGCATAGGGAAAAATGATTGGATTTCCTTGTGAATCTTGATGTTTTGCTTGAATTGTAGCACCCTAGTTAATAGTAGAATGACGCTTGAACCATTTTTAGGATTAAGAAAATCCATGCTTGGAATTGACCGCTTTATGCTTCATGGTGTTTGTTGAATCTTGCTTAAATTGAAACCAATCCCATAAATATTTGGACTTAAATGAACCTAATTCTCTTGCTTATGGATTTGAAATGCTTAGCCATGGTAAAACACTTAACAATTGGATTATCTTTGCCTTATTCTGTCACTCTTGTTAATCCAAATGGCCATCCTCATCTTTAGGATGGTTACCACACCTTGTTTGCCCGAGACCTTTCTTTCAAACCCCCATTACTTTTTATTGTGAGGTATTTTTGGAAAATGCATACATGGGCAAAAACCCATGTAATAGAAGTCGAACGACAAGAAAATAGCCTCTTAGAGTTAGCCTCATTTTAAGGTTAACATACTTATGTGGGGGGGGGGAATGTTTGGAATATGGTATAAGTTTGGGGGAATCACATGGAAAAAGTGTGGTAGTGTTGAAAAATGGTATTGAAATATGCCTATGTGAAAGAAACTCTAGGAGTATCAAATATGTCAAACGGGTTTAAAAAAGAAAGGAATGAGAAAAGGTCTAATCATCCCTATATAGTTAATAAAATCAAAAAGAAGAAAAATCTATGTCTAAAAGGGAAAAAGAAGACTAAGTGCTAAATCGTAAGGAAATAAAAGAAATAAGAATGCTCCTAGAGATTTGGTGATCAAAGGAAAAGGCTAAAGTTTTGGGTAAAAACAGGTTTGAAAAGAAATTTTGGTGGTTTAGGTTCTAAGTGTAAAAGAATGTGAAACATAGGATATAATAAGATCATAAAAGGTATTTGGGTAGAGAATTTGATGAGGTGAAAGCCTTGTATGCAATAATTTTTTGACTCTACCTTGATTTTGCCTAATGTTTTGCATTACTATCTTGAGAGAAACCATTTTAAAATGTGTGAAACCACTTCAAACATCTAAAAAGCCCTAAAACCGAACCAAATGGATTAGATTTCATTTCCATAAGTGAAAATCACTTGGATGATTAATGAATGTAAGGGATTGGTGAATATGATGATTTGAGGATACTTCACTTTGTTTGCTAAAAGTTTGTTCTTGTAATGAGTATGTAGAAGTACATTGTATAATTGTGATCCATGCATCATTTTACTAGTTTTTAGGATGATACACTTCAAGTATTACATTCAAGTTTTGGTTATGAGTTTCCATTTGCAAACCGCTATTTCTTACTTACTTGTGTACCTTGCTTGAGGACAAGCAAATGATAAGTTTGGGGGAGTTGATATATTGTGTTTTTGATGCATTTTAACTCTCATTTCATACTCATTTTAGGTAGATTCACTTGCATTTAGGCATGTATAGGTTGCATTTGCATGTCATATTCATGTTTCAGGTGTTGAAGGTGAATGAAATAAAAAGAGATGTTAATTGGGTACAAAAGAGCCAAAAAGGGACTTAATAGGATCAAAATGACAAGTCTTAAATATCAAGCAATTTTGGGATATTTCAATGGAAATTTCATCATGGCATCTTGAATAATATTGCATCCATGCATTCAAGTTTTCCAACAAGCCAAAAATCACCCTAAGCACCCCAGAAAATTGCAAGATATGAGCCGACAAAGTTGTGGTCCGCTAGATTCGAAGCTCCAAATTGTCCGCCCCAAAGTTGCATCTTTTACACCACCTTCCACTCCGAATTAGGAAAATACTTCTTCATAAAAGTTGTCGCCCTTTGAATAAGATTTCCAAAAAAAATATTTCACGTCATCATAGCTTCAAAGATGAGAGAGTTATGGACTCCGAAGCTAATAGAGGTTTGATGTACCAGCAAGAACAAACTGCACACTATAATTACAGTTTCCAGAGACTAAGTATCGGTTTGGTGTACCGGTTTGCGCAAACCGGCACAGAGCCAAAAAAATCAACATTTTCAACACATTTCAAGTCTTGACCCATTTTCATTTGGGTTAACCCAAGTGTTTTGGGTTAACCCAATGCAACTTTTAAGAGACTATATAAGTGTTTTCAAACCTAATTTTTAGGGGATGCTTTTGATCTTATCTTTTTATCTCTTTTTCTCTTAAGAACTTTGTAATATTTGAATCTTAGGCTTATTTGAGTTTAATTTCTTGCTTTGATTGCTTCTTTTCTTCTCAAATCTTTTTCGAATCATGATTCAACACATATCTAATCTTGGATTTTGTGTTTTCTCAATGATTAGTGAGTAGTTCTTTACTAAGCAAATGGGTTAGGTAGATTAGGGTGATTAGATGGTTGATCTTGATGTTTAGGGTTTAGGTATCTTATATCCTTATTCATTAGGTGTTCTTAATGCCAGATTTTTCTTGGCCATTCAAGTTTAGATCATAGGTGTTTTATTGCCCGAAAGGTGTTCGATGAAATGCTTGTACCAACTTTTGAATTCTAAATGAGGTCTAACCAAGAGATTTGTGTTAATTAGTTTAGTGGTTAATCATGGATTAGAACTTAAGGCTTCTTGATTGTGTAATTATCCAAGAGATTGTTTTAGTTGCATGATTAGGAAGCCATGAGAGTGGATTAGTCTAATTAAGGGAATCTTAGACCAATGATTAGCATTTAATGATAGTATAAAGCATCATGAGATACCATTTGATCACCCAAGTCAATAACTTTTGCCCATTTGTTTAGGATTTTTAATCTTGATTTACACTTTAATCTTTTGTTGACTTTTGCTTAATCTAGTTTACTTTTATATTGTTGACTTTAGTTGACTTTTGAAATTATGCATGATTAAGTATTTTAAACCATCCAAATCTTATTAGCTTAGACTATACATGATTCTCATAGGACTAGTGTGTTGATTCTCCTGAATTGGATTGATCCTTAAGTATTACAACGACATAAGTAGACTTAAGTATTTGCTTAGATAAGGATTAACAAATTCTTTTTTTATCAACTGATCATGAATTTGATGGACAAACACATGAAGATTAAGCTTAGTCATTAGTTTTCATTGTCGAGAGCTCTTCCTAATAGCAACAGGAGGTGTAATTGGACCATAAGAGACAAGAACCAAGGGAGTGGTCTGTTGTTGAAGAGCAGCAGGAGACGACATGATAAGTTAATGATCAGTGGGGTAGGTAATAGTAGATGTATGTACATCAGATGATCGTAATACACCAGCAGACAAAGTAGACTGAGTTTGTAATGAAGTTGATTGCTGGCCAGAAGTTATAGGTTAGACAGGAAGTGATGAAGTAGCGATAGTCTCAGAAGGAAGGATAGAGGAGCCTACAGGTAGTCGTGATGCAAAGTAGAAGATGCTGGTACATTGGGAGAGTTGGGAAGTGGAATAACAGAAGGCTGCGATGCATACAGAGAATAGTCCGTGACTGAATCAGCATCAGGTGTTTGAAGAAGACCTTCACAAGTAAAGGGAAAAATAGTCTCGTGGAAAACAATATGACGGGAAACATAAACACGAGATGCTAATCGATCAAGAAAAAGATGAGCACTTTGAGAAAGATAATAACCAAGAAAAAAACAAAAGGTGAAGAGCGAGCATCCAATTTATGATGCGCATATGATTTAATCCAAGGAAAACATAGACAACCAAAGACACGCAACCTACGATAACTCAGATCACGATTAAACAAACATTGAAAAGGAGATCCATCGTTAAGAACTAGTGTAGGCATGCGGTTTATTAAATAGACGGTAGTAGGAAAACCATATGACCAATATGAATATGGAACAGAGGCATGAGATAACAAAGAGAGACCGGTTTCAACAATGTGACGGTGACGATGTTCGGCAATACCATTATGTCCAGGTGTATGAGGCGGACTTGTAAGATATGAAATGCCATGACTAGACAAGTATTTAGAAAGACTTACATACTCACCACCATAATCAGAATACGATGTTTTTAAATTAAAATGAAATTTATTCTCTACCAAAGTCTTAAACTTCACAAAAAAAAGTCATAGGCATCTTTTTCAATGGATATAACCAAGTATAGCGGGTATGGTGATCAACAAAGATAACATAGTATTTAAAATCATCAACCGAAAGCACATGTGAAGTCCAAACATCAGAGAAAACTATATCAAGAGGGTGATGAGATTGAATACACGATTCATGAAACGACAACTTATGCATTTTATTAGTAGAGCAAGCAACACAAGGTTTATCCATATAAATAATTGAAGAAACAGGAAGTTCAAATGTCGAAACAATATTCTTTTAAAATAGAGATAGCAGGATGGCCTAATCTAGAGTGTCAATCAAATAAACTAGTCTTGCTAGTATAAGCAAAAGCAAGAGATGGTGGTTTAGAAGAACGAAGAACGAGTCATTCATATATTCCATATCTAGACTTTCCTTCCATACAAAGAACCCCCATTTGAAGGTCTCTCACCTGGATATAGGTCGGAGAAAAGGTGAAAAAAACTCCATTAGAAACACATAATTGAAAAACATAAATCAAAATTTTGGATAAAGAAGGAACACATAAAACATTTTTAAAAAGAAAATGTCGAGTATAAGATGGAGTAGAGAGGGAACCAGTATGTGTAACCCTCAGACCTGCGCCATCACCAAGCACGACATCATCACCGCCGTGGTATGGACTGTGAAGTGAGAAACTAGCCAAATCAAAGGTCATGTGGTGACTTGCACCAGATTCAACAAGCCATGTAGATGAATCCGAGAGTGATGCGGGATTAGCATTTGGTTGCCAGTTGTTGGTGAAGTTATGTTGCTGCCACTATTGTGATGAAGGAATCCAAGCATCTTGTGGTTGATGCGGCAATGCACCTCGAACAATAAGAAACGCAGGTCAAAACTTGGCATTGTGACCTTGCACGCCACATGCTTGACACCGACCAAGGTACGGATGAGAACCAGAGGAGTAACATGGGGCTTGTTGTGAAGAAGAACCAGAACGTTGCTGGTAATTATGAGATCGAGCCAGAGAGTTTTGGTTGGAACGCCAAGTCTGATTGTTGTGAGTAAATTGTGAACGACGAGTTTTAATCACATTGGCCACCACCAGAGTAACCTGCGGTGTATAGGAACAAAGAAGCATTGCTTCATAATTGAATAAACTTCATAAAGCTCCTGAAAGAAAATTGGTTTATCACAGCCATTGACCGCATCAATTTCAAGTTTGTAATCTTCAGGAAGTCCAGCCAGGACTTGTTCATTGAAATCTTCAATACTGAGAGGATTACCAAGGAGAGCAAGATCATCCGCCTTGTATTTCATGAGATAAAGATACTCATTGATACTCTTCGTTCCTTTAACACAGCTTCTGATATGGAACTTAAGCTATCGGATGTGGCCTCTTGTAGGATTGCCGAAGGTACTGGCTAAGAGAGACCAAATTTCTGCAGATGTAGTGGCAATAGAGAATACAGATTGAACAGCAGCAGAGATTGCACCAAGTAGTGCACTGTACAGCAAGCGATCCTGACGCATCCAAGCTTGATATGCATGATTAGCTACTGAGGCACTTTCAACTGTAATTTCAGAGGAAGGGAGATGCTCAGATTCCTGTAGAAAGTGATGAAGTTCATGTCCTTCCAATAAGGCTCGAACTTGTTTACTCTACATCAAGTAGTTTGTAGATGTGAGTTTAGTCACATTGGTCATGGAAATAGAGAGAAGAGTAGCAGTTGGATTTGTGACATTAAACACAGTGTGCTCAACAGAGATGGTATTGTCTGTAAGCGCCATTAAAGAAGACACAGAGAAATAACATAGAGATAGCAGAAAAAGAGCAGACATAGAGGAAGAAGAGGCGGCGCTTAGGGTAAAATAAAGAGTTTTCCTCTGATACCGTATAAGGATTAATCAAAAATAATATTAACAATAGGCAAAATGACAATATATAGTTACAGAGAATTGCATCGAAGGAAAGTGAATAAATCACACTATACATTATAAGAAGATTGACATATCAAAGACTTATGCTTAAATCCTAACACTATCAACAACATAACCAACAAGACCATAATCATAATCGTTGTAAATCAAAACAGAGTATAACAGATATTTCAAATATACATCTCCGCTTCCTTGAACAACAAAATAATCGATTCCTCACTTTTGATAACAACCATGTGATCATCAAAGTACTTCAAGATTGTTAAGTTCGTTGTTTTAAAACCACAAACGTTATGTAACTCTCTTAAATAATAGAAATCGGATAACAGATGGAAGATAAGAATAGAGTAAAGAAAACCTTTGAAGAATCTCTCATCAAACCATAGCGATCCCCATGAAAGGAATTATCACTCCATTTAGTAAGTCAATCTCACTATTCATTTGATGTCCGCCATAATATATCGCTGTCTATATCGGTTCACACTCTATAATTACTCTATTTATTATAATAAAATACATATACACAAACAAAACAAAAAAAAAAACAATCACAAAACGAATTCGTGAATTCATTAAATGGTTATAATATGTGAAAGTTACTCATATTGTAATTCTATTTTATTAAATAATAGAAAATTTTTTTATCCCAACAAATAGTATCTAATCGTGGTTTAAATGTTTGAGCAATCGCTCGAATTTATGGTTTTAAAAAGATTTTTCGAATCATATTTCGATTACTCGGTGAAGTTTGTATCGTTAAATTTATTAGACTAAATGAAAGGGTTTATGTACATAAAAGAATGAATTTATAATTAAAAGCTGGGAAGGTAAAGGCTCTAGAGATGGACAACATGTTTGCTGCCTCGTTTAAACCTGAATCTATAAAACCCAGTGGGACAAAACTAGATCCAGGAAAAAGAGTACAAGACATGTTATCCGAGCCAAATATCCAAGAAAATAAAAATAAATATGTAAAAGTAATGTTTAAGAAAAGTGGGAATGGAGAATCAGCACGAGTGTAACTGCTGCCATCGCTAAAAGAGTGAGTGAAGACGGGATTGAGGCGCATAGTGGAGGCTTGTCAACCGATCCTTGATGGTACAAGTGATGCTTCGTTGCAGCTGCAAGTGAGATTGATGAAAATTCCCATAGCGTTTGGAATTCCTCTCACGCTTAACGTTGTAGATGGTCGTTTGGAGAGTAAGCTTGAGTAAGATCGAATCAATCTGTGGCCATGTACATCGAGAGAGAGATGCCATAGTCATGTTCCAGTATGGAGATAAGGCACACAAGATAATTGGTGAGGTAAAAGATGACCAAAGAGTGTAAGTATAGGGAGAGGCAAAAAATAGGTGGTCTCTAGTTTCATCACGTTCACCACAGAAGACGCAGCACTGCATCTGTCCCCAAGCATGCATTCCACGTCCTGCTGCTAACCTATTAGCACAGCCAGCCAAGAGATAAAATCACAACGAGGGATCGATTGTGGGAACCATATAATTGAAGACAAAAAGTGAGTGTGATGAGGATAACAAATATGTTTCCATGTGTCTTTACCTGAAAAGTGCGGCTTGAAAAGAATGTTTATGTGGCGCCATTGTCGAATATCCAGTCCTGAGGTATGTGATGGTATCGAGTGAGCGAGGAGCTGGTCATGAATGTGCCTGAAAGCAAGACGACGAGATCGTCTAATGCGCCATGATGTTCCTTGTACCGCATCAGCCACAAATGCATGACGGGGAACGCCAAACTCTCGGAATCCTACTTCACCCATAACTGCAAACAAGGGACCAAAAGAAGACCAATTATAAAACCAAAAGGAAGTTGTATAAATGTTACCCACAATGACTTTGAAGAACGTCATGGCAAGTGGTCGAAGCTTTAGTAGTTTACGCCAAATCCAAGATCCCTGAGTGGTGCAAGACACATCCCAAAAAGTCTCTTGGAGAAGAACATAGCATCTCATCCATGAGGTCCATAGAAACGTATATTTGGTGTGCAAGAGCCAGATGAGTGACAATAAGAAGACCGTTGATGTATCCTCAAAGCGACGAATACCCAAACCTCCCTGCGCCTTAGATCTACAAACGTCCTCCCAACTTACCTTGCTGGAGGCGGAGTTTGATGGGGAACCTATCCATAGGAAGTTACTGCATAAACCATTAATGGTGCAGAGACAGCTCCTGGGAAGTTGGAAAGCCGATTGCCAGAAGTTAACCATACTGACGATGACCGATTGTATAAGTTGAAACCTGCCAACATAAAAGAGAAACTTCTAAGCCCATGAGTTTAACTTTGATCGAATATGGTCGATAAGGGGAAAGTAATCGGTTGAGCTTAAACGCTTCGTCGTCAGTGGTAGGCCAAGGTAGTGGATATGCAACGCATCTGGTCGAATCCCATTTGCCACTATCAGCAGTTGAAGGAGTGGGTCGATATTGGTTGTGAGGAAAGCTGATGATTTGGAGAGATTAACCATAGACCCGAAGAGTTACCAAAAGTGCCTAAAACCTGCAAAATTGTAACACCCCGGTTCCGGTCAAACCCTCTTTTGACCAAAACCGTTGTAGTTAC
>OVBE01000237.1:0-58535 GCA_900406425.1 Iberis pinnata
CCACCTAATATTATATAATTGTCAAACCTTGACACTACAACTTCATCAAGAGTAAGTGCAGAAGATTTCAGGACATTCCCAACAGAAACTTTCACCAGCAAGAACCTGAAACACTTTAAACTCAAAATTAAACATAAGTAAGATAGGAACTGACTCAAAATAGAAAAATAAATAAATCGACTCTAAATATAGAGCGGATTTCCTCCCACTTGGTGCTTTGTTTAACGTCACGTAGCTTGACGGTGCTTACCTCTAAGTAGGAATGGAATCAACATCCAGCGATGTTCCATAACAAGCTCCAAGTCCAGACATTTTTAACTTCAGAACCTTACCCATCACATCCTTTGCAACTTCAACCTCTTTCTCTTTGAACTCCAGGGTGTGTAAAACTCTAAACTTTGAAAAGGGATTTGAGAACCCCCTTGCTTTTCACCTTGTACTCAATGGTATCCCCTACTATTGCTTGAGGGATCAAATTTACTTGAGACTCTTTCTTCACCAGCTTTGGTTTCACTTTCACCTTCTCCTTAACCTTTGGATTGTTATTCCTTGTTGAGATTGGAGGCTCTTTGTGTAAAACTTCAGCAACTACACACTTAGAATCTGGTTCAATAGGAATTCCATTCTTCACCTCTACCTCTTTCACCACAGTCAGCTTAAAGATCCCTTTTGAAGGAATCGCTGGATAGAAAAGCCGCTTCTTGATGTTTTTCAGAGATATTCCCCAATTGGGTAAATCAACAACAGCTCCTACGGTTGCAAGAAAGGGTCTTCCGAGAATCAATGGTTCATGTTAAGGCTCATTCGTCGCCAAGATGTGGAAATCAACATGGACGAGGCAATCACCAATTTGTACCAAGAGGTCCGGGATAAAACCACTAGAAGAGATAGTAGAATCGTTAGCAAGTGTGAAAGTCATATGAGATGGTTGGATGCTTGATAATCCCAAATGTTTTACAACAGTCATGGATATGACGCTCACATTAGCTCCAGTATCACAAAGAGAATCGATAAATTCCACTCCATTGATCGAACAAGGAACTAAAAATTTCCCTGGATCTTGTATCTTGTGAAGCTTTCGAAGCGGATTAGGTGGCTTGCCAATCATCTCATCAACCTTAAACTCGGATATAAGCTTAGTAGAAGGCACCAGATAAGGGATCTTGGGCTTATAGGAGATTTCAGCAATTTTTGGTTCCATGAGGTTTTGCTTGATCGAGCAAAACAGTTAGTTTCGGGTATGACGAAGTTTCTCGATCGGGCACAAGGTGTGCTTGATTGAGCATATGTCCCTGGAATTTTTTTACTACTTTACTCGATCGGACTAATGATGCCCGATCGATCTGTTCCTCCGAAAGTGGTTTGCTCGATCGGGCAAAGGTTGCTCGATCGAGCAAAACACTTTGCATCAATCTCCAAACTTTTAAAAACTGCATCTTCTCCAAACTTCTCAGCTTTTTCCTATGAATTACTCACCAAAGTCTTGCAATACCCTTTTGGATTCTCTTCAACTCTCCCATGAAAGACACCAGCTTGTCTTTTCACAACTTCAGAAGTTTGAGAAACTTGCACATCCAATTTCTTCACATGGGTTGATAATGCATCAAAATTTTGATTTAGCTCCTTCACTTCTCCTTGGATCAATGTTTGGAATTGTTGTTGTCCTTTCAGCAGTTGCTTAAACATCATCTCAACTGAATTACTTGGTTGAGGTTGGGTTTGTTGGAATACAAGTTGAGAGGTTTGTGGAAAACCGCCTGAATTAGAATTCGACACAAAGGATTTGTGATGCTATGGGTAGTGTTGATCTTGGGGGTTCTCAACATTGGTGCTTCTCCAAGACAAGTTGGGATGAGTCTTGTTAAAACCTTGATTATAACCTTGATTGTACACCCTTTAACCTTGAGCATTGATGTAACTCACTTCCTTCTCAACTTCACCAGTGTTCAGTTCTTGAACCGCAAAGCAATTAACTTCAGAATCATCCACAGCACTAACCTATTTCTGAGTTTGAACTTTTTAGAAGCTGATTGATTAGTCCTTTCATCTCTGAGAATTCTCCTTTCAGCTCTGAGATCTCTGAGTTAGCAGCTATTACCGGAACCTTAGTTCGGCGATCAAACTCTGGGCAATGATTGCGATTACTGGCTGCTAGATTCTCTATCAATCGATAAGCATCAGGAACGAGTTTCTGCATGAAATCTCCATCGCTTGCTGTATCTAAGGACAGCTGATACTTCTGTTCAATTCCTCTATAGAAGGTATTTAGGAGATTTACATCTGAGAAATTGTGATGTGGACAATCACGAAGCAACTCTTTGAATCGTTCCCAGGATTCATAGAATGATTCTACATGAGTTTGAGCAAAAGCAGAGATCTTGTTCTGCAAGACATTAGTCCTAGTAGTAGTGAAGAACTGAATAATAAACATGGCTTTGCAGTCATCCCAGGTTACTATAGATCCTGCAGGTAGAGACTTCAACCAGCGAAGTGCTTTTTCATCTAAGGAATGACTGAACAAACTGCAGTACTTAAAATCGTTGGTTACACCATTGAGTTTGATAGTGCTGCAGATGTCCTCAAAGACGTCAATATGATTCATTGGGTGCTCGTGAGGTAAACCACTGAATTGGTTGCTACGAATCATTTGAAAAAGTGAAATAGGGAATTGGTATTCCCTTCGCTGAGGTTGAGGGAGTTGGATGGGATTCCTATTAGCATAGTATGCCTGAGGATTGTTGTACAAACTAACTAGAGGATGGTTCTGAGCATCGAGCAGAGCATTGAGCCGATTAACTATCTCCAGATCTCCATACAAGATAAATTTCCTTGCATCTACGTTCAGAGCGTTCTGGGGATTGGGATTTTCCGGTGGAGCTTGGTTGTTATGTGCTCCTTGTTGGTCTTGTGGCACTGGATTGCCGTTACCACCACCTTGCACTTAGTTAATCAGCTGATTGAGTCCAAAAGCAGGTGGATTGACTTGACCTTTCGGGTTCGACTGGAATGATTTGAGTAACGTTATCAGCCATTGAGTTGGATGAGCTAGCGTCTTTCTTTGCTTTCCGGTGTGAGTGATCTATCCTTGCAAGTTCTGAGTTATTGGGGTTTAGAAATTCAGAAGATTTTTCAGACCTTCTGATCATACACATGTAAGACAAAGACAAGCAAAGAAGAGCGAGATGAGTACTGAAAATAAAAACTTTAGACGAGATTCTAATAAAAACTTTAAAAGGCACTATTGGTCCCCGGCAACGGCGCCAAAATTCTGATAGGTTAAGAATTTAATCCTAAATTATTACTGCAGAGAACAGTTCAATGTAGCATAGATAGGGTATCGAATCCACAGAGACCAGAATAGTACACATTCAGTTTCAGTTTCAAACCTAGCTAAAGCGAGAATAATAAGATTGATAGTGATAAAAACGGTAAATTAAAACGGTTTAAAACTTATAAAATAAAAGCGTGATGCATCAGGGAAACCACATGTAATCAGGATTGAAAGTCAAATTTATCATGCAGGGATTTTCTTTGAAAATAGTTCTCAACATGAAAGACAAATATGGAATAATCTCCTTCCGGAGTATTAAACCCTATGCTCAAATTATCAGAGACAAACTCCCGCCGTCTTTTAAATAACAGAACATGCATTACAGATTAGATTCAATTTTTCATAAGCAATTAAGACAATACTCCCGCAAGCAAAATCACTTATTCATCTAGACTATATCCAACTTCTAAATCATATCCCTTTGTGTTTATCAGTCTAATATCAATGAACTAGTTAGCTACTATAATCCATGCATTACTAACAAGTCTAGACTAAGAACCTAACCATTATTATCCCTTTTTGATAAATCTAACAATCAAACCCTGATTTTCCTGGGAAACCCTAAAACCTAACTATAGAACTACTCAGACATTAGCATGCAAACACAATCCAATATAAAAAAAGAACACATATTTAAATTAGATATAGATATATAAAAAGGGTTCAGAAATCTTCTCCCAAATACAGAGTTTCAGAATCTCTTCTTCCTCAGTAATTCTCTCATAAATAAAATAAAGCTTAAGTTCTACAGGCCTAAAACACATTGTATTTATAGGCTAAAAAGGTAAAATAATAAAATATGGAAAACTTGATAGGTTTGAGGACTTGATTTGAAAATTTGGAAAACTTCTTTTTCTTCTCGGGGGTTGTGCTCGATTGAGCATAGTGTTGCTCGATCGAGCAACTCGCATTTTTTCTCGATACTTCTTCTTTGCCCGATCGATACTCATCCCCAGATTTTTCCAGGGGCATTTTCTTGAACGAGTAACTAGGTTGCTCGATCGTGCATATTGTAACCATCTTTTCCGATCGATCCTTGTTGTGCTCGATCGAGCACTTCTCTCTGGAACTTCTGAAATCTTCTGAAAACTCCTGAAAACTTCTGAAATGTATTGTTTTGCTCCGATTCGACCCGAACACCTAGAATACTGAAATTCTACCAAATATGAAATGAAAACACTTGGAATAATGCAAAATAGCAAAAATAAATGCCCATTATTATGCATTAAAACCGAGTAATATCAACGTGTCAGACAGGAGTAGAATCAGATTTTGAGCTGTGGCATCGTCATTTTGGACATGCATCATTTTCTTCTTTGTCTAGTCTGTCATTTTTGGCATATTTATCAAATAAAAGAGTTCGTCTTGGTCCTTGTGACACGTGTTTTAAGGCGAAGCAAACTCGTGAGGTGTTTCCCAAAAGTATTAATAAAAAATCTGATTGTTTTTCTCTTCTACATTGTGATGTTTAGGGCCCTTATCGAACAAAGTCTTCTTGTGGTGCCTCATACTTTATAAGTATTATGGATGACTATTCTAGATCCGTCTAGACGTTTTTAATGTTAGAAAAATCAGAGGTAAAAACAATCATTCAGGAATTATGTGCAATGAGTACTCGTCAGTTTAATAAATCAGTCAAAAGTATAAGAAGCGATAATGGGACAGAGTTTACATGTATTGCTTTGTTTTTTTTTTGTCTACATGTAATTCTCCATCAAACTTCATGCATAGACACACCACAATAGAATGGACGTGTCGGAAGGAAACATTGTCACATCCTAAACGTTTCTAGAGCGTTGTTGTTCCAAGCATCTTTACCGATTTCTTTTTGGGGAGAAGTTGTTCTTACAGCTACACACTTGATCAACCAAACACCGTCTTCTATTTTAAAAGGGAAGTCCCCTTATGAGCTCCTCTATGACGTCCAGCCGAGCCTCACTCATCTTCGAGTCTTTGGTTCCCTTTGCTACGTTCACTTACGGTCTCGTTCCAAGAAGAAGTTTGAACCTTGGAGTACTCGCTGCATCTTTGTCGGATATCCAGCTAGGAAGAAGGCTTGGAGAGTTTTTGATATTGAAATACAACGGTATCTTATATACCGAGACGTTGTGTTTCATGAGACTCAATTTCCATATCATATGCCTTCACCATCGGTAGCACCTGCAGCTCCTCTTTTGTCATTATCTGATGAATATATTTGTCTCCTCAATGATATAATACCAACATGTGTTGTACTAGATTCACCGGACATGGGGAGTTCTCCTTCTTCACTTGAAGATTCTTCTTCAGCTCCTATTTTAACAGAGACTGGACAGGTCTTGGTTACTCCTGCAGCAGATTCAGCTTTTGTTGCTATGTCATCTGAACTTATGTGTCGTGGTCATAGGCGCCATGTTCCTTCTACTCGTCTCCGTTATTTTGTCTCACACCACGTCTCTCTGGAAGATTCCCCTCTTTTTCTCACATGCGCCAATGATTCATTGTCGACTTCAGTCTCTGGTAAGTCTCCTTACTTGTTACATTCATATGTCTATGATGTTCATTTTTCACTTGGACATTAGGCTTTTCTTGCATCTGTTGATAATGGTCATGAACCTAAAAAGTATGCAGATGCTTTTGCTCATCCAAAATGGCGTGAGGCCATGAGAAATGAACTTGCATCTCTTGATAAAAATCAGACTTGGGACATTGTTGATCTACCTCCAAACATGACTGCAATTGGTTCTAAGTGGGTTTACAAGTTGAAATACAATGCTGATGGAACGATTGAGCGTTATAAGGCACGCCTAGTATGTATGGGTAATCGTCAAATTGAAGGAGAAGACTATGATGAAACATTTTTTCCGGTTGCAAAAATCTATATGGTTCGTTGTTTACTTGCGGTGGTGGTATCAAAGAAGTGGTATGTTCATCAAATGGACGTCCATAATACTTTTCTTCACGGTGATCTCAGTGAAGAAGTCTATATGAAAATTCCCTCTAGTTTTAAGCATTCTGTTCCGGGCAAGGTGTGTCACCTTTTGCAAGTCTCTTTATGGGCTAAAACAGGCTCCGATGTGCTGGTTTTTGAAGCTCTCTAACGCTCTTCTTCAATTCGGTTTCAAACAATCTTACCAAGATTATTCGCTTTTCACTCTTTCTAAAGTTGTCGTTGAACTTTGGGTTCTCATCAATGTTGATGATTTGCTGGTTTATGGTAATGATATTGAGGAGCTCAATACGTTTAAAGCTTATTTGGGTCAACACTTTCATATGAAAGATCTAGGACTGGCGAAATATTTTCTCGGCATTGAATTGTCTCGATCCCGCACTGGCATATTCCTTTCTCAATGAAAGTATGCATCTAACATTGTTACAGAGGATGGTTTACAAGACTGTAATCCTGTGAGTATACCACTGGAACAGAATTAGAAATTAGCTTAGGATAATGGACCTTTTCTTTGCCAATCCGAGTCAATACAGGCGCTTAGTTGGGAAGTTAGTTTACTTGACATTTACTCGTCCCGACCTTGCTTACTCGGTACATCTTCTTTCACAGTTTATGAAGAGCCCGAGACAAGCTCACTGGGATTCTGCACTACGAGTTCTTCGGTATCTCAAATCTAGTATCAGCCAAGGTGTCTTATTGCGGACAGATTCTAGTCTTCAGCTCAACGTGTTTTGTGATGCAGACTGGGCTTCTTGTCCTCTCTCTCTCCGTTCACTCAGCTCGTATGTGGTCCTATTAGACAATTCCCCTATTTCGTGGAAGACGAAGAAGCAACAAACCATCTCTGCCTCTTCTGCTAAAGCCGAATACCGTGCGATGGTTGCAGCTCTCTCTCTGAAATCAAATGGACACAGAGGCTGCTATGTGATCTTGGTATTCCTCATTCTCAGCCGATTGATTTCTTTTGTGATAGTCAAGCAGCGATTCATAACGCTAGCAATCATGTGTTTCATGAACGCACGAAACACATTGAGGCATATTGTCATCGGGTTCGAGATGCTTATCGGGACGGTTTCATCACTCTACAACATGTTCGAACACATAACCAATCGGCAAAAATCCTCACCAAGCCACTTGGACGCTCGCAGTTTGATCATTTATTACCCAAGTTGGGTGTCGTGAATCTCCATCTTCCAACTTGAGGGGGAGTATTAGGATATAATCATATCTCAAGAATATTCTAGTATGATTTCATTGTGTACATCCCTGGTTTGTAGGAGAATACAACTGAATATCACAGAACATTATTTCTAATATGAGATTGACAGTTATATTAAAAAAAAAACTAAATTACATTAAATCAAAAAAATAATTTAGGATGACACTTACTGTGAAACTGAAAGAGTATCAAATTTTCAAACATTGTTGAAAATAATTATAATTTTTCTCTCTTTTTGTACCATGTAATTACTTTTTATTTTAATTTAAATGAAAAATTTCTATTGACCGAACCAATAAAATCTCATCGTGAAATTAGTTGACAAAATAGGCTAGTGAAATTTAACTATTTTATTAATCAGTATCCTTAGTTAGTTACTGAAAGTTTGTCATTTAAACCAAAAAGATATTTGTTTCTATACTTTTCTCTCAAATTAATTTTTCTTAAAATATTTGATTTTTACTAATAATTTACTAATTAGATTATTTTAAGGATACTATTTATATGAAATAATTATATTTCATATAAGCTTTGATTTATAGTTAGATTTATTTTCTATTGTTAATAATATTTCACTTAAAATATAAAAATTATTATTTAAAAAACGGTTCATTTTATATAAATCGTTTGACAAAAATATATCGTCACGAAAATATCGATATATTTTTTTTTTTGATAACCGGTAAATATTATAAATAGAAAAGCTTACAATGCTAGTTTTTCAAAAGGGCTCTAAAAAAAATAAAACAGCCATATTGAAACAGGGTTAAAGATCTTTTTCAAGACCAAGATAAGATACTTCTAATTATGATGAGTAAACCATAAAGAAAAGAGGTTTCCGAAGCCTTTGAGCTTCAATTTTGCAAGAATGATGTTATGAACACATCGATCAATCAATGTGAATGTATGGTTGGCATCCACTTGAGGCCTTGAGATATGAATTCTTGAATTCCTTTCGTTCCATATGTGGTATATTGTGGCTTGAACAGTAATGGATACTAGCAACTTGCGTTGTTTTTGATGAGATGTAGAGGTAATGAGGGCCATGATATCTGTCCAAGAAGAGAGCGAGATGGTTGAGAAGCCCAACCTATGGTGTATCTGGTTCCAGACGTCAGAGGTATTGGTACAAGTTGCAAATAGATGATCTATGTTTTCATCTATTGCATTACAGAGTACACAGATGGGTGAAGTGGTAATGCCCCACTCAATGAGTCTATTTCTGGTGGGGAGCCTGTCCAGATAAGTAACCCAGGTCATAAAAGCATGTTTGGGGATTGCACCTTTGAACCAAATGTTCTGAGCCCAGAGAAGACAGGATTTTCTAGGCCTCAGGATATCCCAATTGCTAGCTGAGGAGAAGATAGCAGGGGAAGAATTTTGATATTGCCAGATATAAATGTCCTCTGTGGTGTGGTCTGGAACAGGTTGAGATATCAGAATCTGCCTTAGCTACCTCAGAATAAAGTTTCTGGTCCTCTGTGATGGGAGCATCCAACTACCATTTGAGATGGCTTGAGAGACAGTGTTGTCCCTGTTGATTCCTGAGCTTATAGGCCCTTGCTCTCCAATTTTATCCCATAAATTCCCTCTAGCATCATGCAACCAATCATCAAACCAGAAACTTGCAGTCAGTCCATTCCCAACAGAGCATTTTATGAATTTCTTAGCTATGTGTTTAATACTTAACAGAGATTTCCATGTCTAGGAATCATTAGTCGAAGCTTCAATATACCAAAAACTTCCTGGTTGAATTTTTGCAGTTGCATTCCAGGCCACCCATAAGGATCCAGATTTAGAGAAGAGCAACCACACCAGTTTCAAAAGGAGAGTGCAGTTCCAGATATGCATATCCCTCAGTCCCAGACCTCCTTCATCTTTTGGGAGACAAATAGCTTGCCATGATACCTTTGCTCCACAAGCCTTAGATATGTCGCATGCCCAAAGAAACCTAGTACACATCTTTTGGATCAAAACAAGACAATTTTTTGGCATTTTAAAGGCAGAAAACCAGAAGTTCAGGGAGCTATAAATAACAGTTTTAATTAGCAATAAACAGCTTGCAAAGGATAGAGCCCTGTTTTCCCAATGATTGAACTTAGAAGCCAGACTATCTAATAAAGGGTCGTAGTCAGCCTTTTTGAGCTTTTTGTGCATTAAGGGTAGTCCTAAGTATCTGAAGGGGAAAGTTCCTGCTGTAAAGCCCAGTTGAGAGATGAGGTTTGACTCCTGATCATTTAAGCCAGCAGTATACAGGGTTGATTTCTGCAGATTTATTTGGAGGCCTGAGATGGAGTGGAAGCAGTCAAGAGCTTGGATGATTCCCTGAGCAGATCTTAGGCTTCCATCAAATAGGAGCATTACATCATCAGCAAAAGCCAAGTGAGAAATTTTCAGTTGTTTTGCCTTTGGGTGGAAGCCTATCTTGCCTGCATCAAAGAATGAGTCAATTAGTTTTGCAAAAAAACTCCATACCAATAACGAATAAGAGAGGGGAAAGAGGATCCCCTGTCTTAAGCCTCTTTTTCCCTTGAAAAAAACCACAGAGAGCCCCATTCACATTGATTGAGAATGTGGTGGTTATGAGACATTGTTCAATCCAATTAACAAATTGTGGTGGGAAGTCTGCCTCAACAAGGAGTTGTAGAATAAAGGACCATTTGACGTAATCAAATGCTTTTCTCAAGTCCACTTTGAGGATTCCTCTCTTTGAGATGTTTTTCTGATTAAAGCCATGATCCATTTCAGAGGCTAGAAGGACATTCTCCACAAGAAGTCTCCCCTTCACAAATGTTGATTGGTATGAGGAAATCATCTGAGGCAGGATTGTTTCCAGTTTTATTGCCAATAACTTGGATATGATTTTGTAAAGAAAATTACACAGAGAGATAGACCTGAAGTCTGTTATTCTATCTGCATTTATCTTCTTTGGGATTAGAGTAATGAGTGTACAATTCCACTGTTTTAGAAGCTGACCGGAAGAGAAGAATTCTTTGACAGCTTTGATCACATCATGTCCCATCCAATCCCAGGAATTTTGAATAAATTCAGCGTTGAAACCATCAGGGCCAGGAGATTTGTTTTTAGGGAGACCAAAGACCACATCCTTAATTTCATGTTTCGTGACTGGTCTAAGCAAGATATCCTTCATTGAGGCTGAGCATTTGAAGTGTGATAGCTAGTTTATTTGATGAAGGTGGTCTTCATTTAGGACTAACTCTTGAGAACCAAGGAGCTGCCGATAAAATGAAATACAATGAGCTTCTATAGCCTCCTGGGAATCGAGCCTAGTTCCATCATCTTGAATTAGGAAGTGAATTTTATTTGATGCCTGCCTTGCTGGCAACATCTTGAAGAAATATCTGGAGTTAAGATCCCCATTCTGAAGCCAGCTGACTTTTGATCTTTGAAGAAGGAATCTTTACTCAGCCAAAGAAAACATTTCCCATTTGGCATATGCTTCCTTTTCCATCTTTGCTAACTGAGGAGAGGGGTTTGACAAAAAGGGGTTTTGGTTCCTGACTAGAGCCTCAGTGGCTGATTTAACTTTCAGCTCAATCCCTGAATACACTTCTTTGTGAAAGGCACGAATATGAGCTTTCATATTCTGTAGCTTCTGAGTAAGTTTAAACATTTCAGTCCCCTGAATCAATTGCTGCAACCATATGTCTTTCATCCTAGGTAGAAAGTTAGCATCCATCAGTAAATGATTCCCAAACATGAAGCGTTTCCTTTTTATATTTCTCTGTGATTGAATATGCACACAACATGAAGTATGATCGGAGAATAGAGGGTCACTGAATTCAGCGAAGGAGTTGGAAAACTTATGAGTCCAAGCCTCATTGATGATCACTTTGTCTATCTTCTTTTCTATTGGTCTCACCTCTTGCTTATTCCACCAAGTGAAGTGGTTGCCTCTATAGGACAGGTCTTCCATTTCCAGATTAATGAGGCAATTCCTAAATTCATTCATACCACTGGTTACTTTAGAGCCACCAACAGATGAATCTTCAGGGTTTAAAGATTGGTTGAAGTCCCCCATAATAATCCAAGGTTTGTCACCAACAAATTGATTTGAACTGAAACTTGATAGGTCATCCCAAAGTTGTCTGCGCTTGTATTTACAGTTTCTTGCATAAATGCAAGTCACAATGAAATATGTATCCTCGTATGGAAGCCGGACCAAATCATAAATGAATTGATCTGATTTACTTATGACATTAACCTTTACATAGGAGTCCCAGATTAACCATATTCTGCCCAAATCACTCACCTCGTAGTTGCTTTCTATGTTCCAACCTTTGAAAGAAGTAGATTGAATTCTTTGAAGTCTAGATGCTTTAACCCTTGTTTCAATAAGACCTCCAAAAAGAGCTTTACTATTATTTAGCCATTTCCTAAGGCTTATCCTTTTATTATACTTATTTATACCCCTAACATTCCAGCAAAAAAGATCTGTCATGGGGGAATTATTTAGATAGAGGGCCTTTGCCCATAGAACTTCTGTTCTTGTGGTTATTGGCCTGGGAGCCTTCTTTGGAGACCATGTATTTTTGGAGCTGAGCTTGAAACTTTTTCCTCTTTTTGGAGATATACTCAGTAAAATCCAAATCCAAAGGTGGGTTGTCATCAGGTTATGATGGTGCTGAGGAAGATTCACTGAAGTCTTCTGAATAATCTGTACCAGGTAGCTCATCTTCAGAGCCTTGGTTTGTTGGAGGGGCTATAGCTGCTGGAGAGTTTAATGTGTCTGCAGGAGGAGTGGTGGTTGTGTTTTCTTTAGTGACCACTTCATGGGCAGATGAAGTGGAGGGGCCAGGAGGGACATGCTTCTCAATCAGTCCAGTGTCATGTTTAGAGCTCTCAACAAGTTTGGTCGAGTGTTCTGGAACAGCTTGGGCTGTTTGCAATGTTACCATTGAATCAGGTTTTTCTTTTCCACATATATGACAGTCCTCTTGTCTCTCTTTGAGGTGGCTAGAAGAACTTTCTTCTCCTATAGGTTTTGCTGTAAGTTTGGCTTGATCTGCTTGTGTTTGGTGCAGTCCTCTAGTTTGTGGCAGGTAGATTTGCATTCTTCACAAAGAATAGGTGCAGTTGGGCATCTTTTAAGGGTATGCCCAATCTCATTACAAGAGGGGCATAGAGGTGGCATCCAAGGGCTGGTGACCAGCACTCTTTTGATTTGTCCAGATTCGAATTTGACATTCACTGCTTCGGGTAAGGGCTTTAGAGGGTCGACAATAACCAAAACCCTTGCTATATCAAATTGTGTCATTTTTGCCGTGTTTGGATGGAGCTTTACAGGGTCCCTTATTATGCTGGCTATCCTTTGAATACCATCTTCAGAGAAAAAATGTTGTGGGACTCCATGGAAGTCTACCCACACTGGAACAGCAGTAAGTTCAGGTGTTTGAGGCTCCAACCCTGGTTCCCATTTGGCAACAAACAAGGCTTGGTTCTCTACATGCCACATGCCTTGTGCAAGTACACGCTTGCGAGTGGTATGATTTGGTATTTTAATAAGATAAGACTTATCTGATAATCTTGAAACAGAGATGTCTCTGTAGTTTGGGCTCCAGATTCCATTAACAATGGCGTGGAACATACCTGGAGGAGGAGATTTGCCATGAAATTGTCCCAGGATAAAGCAGTCCTAATTTCGTTTGTTCTCTGTGATTACAGAGTTCGCAATTTCGTCACAGAACTCACCGGATTCCAGTGTGAAGGGAGAACCCACTTTCTTTAATTTTCGGTTGGGTCCTTGAACCGCATCTAACCAGGAGTGCTTACAGGTAGAGCTCTGATTGCCCGATTTTGGTAGCCTATTGTGCGAGGTGAGGTTCTGAGAAACCGAATTTAATGTCTTGATCTGAGAACTCGAATTAGTGGGTTGTGATCCCATAGAGACACTCTTGTCTGCGATAATCTTGGGGATATCAGTCGAAGAGTGGAGAGGACCATTTGCATCATAGGCAAATTCATATTCCAAAATGGGAGACGAGGAATCGGGATTTTCTGCAGGAGGAGTTGGAGGAGGAGGAGGGGGGGGAGGGATCGAAGAGGTGGAAGGTGATAGAGGAGGACGGCTCTTAGGCGGGTTGGATTTCTTGTTGGCCATCAGGGTTGCCGGAGTCAGCGGCCAGGGACTGAACTCCGGTGAAGAAAGTGACCGTTAGAGAAGGTTCGAGAAAGGAAAATAGCCGTTAGAAGAGAGAGAAGAGAGAAAAAAAAAACTTTTTATAATATCGATATATATTGTTACACCAACATGATAAAATGAAAGTGTGATCGACCAATCTCCATAATAATACATCTCTAGTACTGTTTTATATTACAAAATATATAAACAATATAAATTTATATAAAATTTTTTTACCTTCAACTGATTTGTAAAAAACTTATGCACGATTTCACTCAATTTTTGGAGCTTTTATTTGTATATACTTTTAAAAATTATCTCCACTATCAACCGAGATGATATTGATAAAAGAAAACATTCCTTGATAATATAGTCATTGTTCCGGAGTTGTTTAAATGCATTACAAAAATGATGGTGTTGAGGTTGAAGAAGGTTATCTCTAAACTTATTGGTCCCGCTCAATCGATCTTTTTCCAGACAGATTAAGTTTTAATAATATAGTCATTGTTCAGGAGGCAGCTCACTCTATGAGAGTAAAAAATAAAAAGGAAAAAAAGGTGGATGTTGTTGAAGATGGATTTGGAGAAAGCATATGGCAGGGTAAAATGAGAATTTTTAGAGGATACTCTATAGGTTGTGGGTTTATCGCTTACATGGCAACATTGGATTATGAGTTGTGTGAAAAAACCACATATGAGTGTGCTTTAAAATGGAGAAAAGACAGTTGAATTTTAACCAACTAGAGATTTGCGGCAAAGAGATCCATTATCTCCATATTTATTTGTCCTTTGTTTGGAAAGACTTTGTCATTTGATTGATATGAAAGTTGGTGGTGGTGCTTGGAGACCAAGAAATGGACTTTGTTTATCACATGTATGCTTTGTTGATGATCTTACTTTGTTTGCATAAGCTACGGTGGATCAGATTAGGATCATTAGAAGCGTTATAACAAAATTTTGCGAAGCATCCGGACATAAAGTTAGCTTAGAAAAATCGAGAAGATTCTTTTCTGCACATGTTGGACGGGATTTGGAGAAAAGTATCACAGCAGAGAGTGGAATTGGGTCAACAAGGAATTTAGGAAAATACTTGGGTATGCTTGTGCTCCACAAGAGAATTAATAAAGACATGTTTACAGAGGTCTTAGGCAGAGTTTCGACACGTCGTGCAAGCTGGAAAGAAAAATGCCTCAGCTTGGCAGGTCGCTTAACATTAACAAAGGCGGTAATCACGTCTATCTTGGTACACACAATGAACTTGATGAGTCTTCCAATGAGTAATTTGTGTTCGATAGATAAGATGGCAAGAGTCTTTCTCTGGGAAGTAATAATGACAAGAAGAAGATACATTATAGATCTTGAAAAAATGTTTGTAAACCGAAGCTAGAAGGAGGGTTGGGAATACGGAAAGCTAAGGAAATGAATAAGGCTTTAATTTCAAAGCTAAGCTGGAGATTACTGAATGATGATCAAAGCCTCTGGGCTCAGGTATTGAGGAGTAAATACAAAGTTGAATTTATTCATGATATGAGATGGCAAGTACCTAAGGGAAGTTGGTTGGTGATTTGGAGAGGAATTGTGTTGGGGTTAAAGGAAGTCGTGAGTAAAGACTTAAGATGGGTCGCGGGAGATGGACAATGTGTTCTCTTCTAGAAAGATTGTTGGTTATTATAGATATCCCTCTTGGAGAAAGCTACGACTATAATCCATGTTGAGTTGATGGACCAGAACATCAGATTTTTTTGGTCAAGCACAAGTGGCTAGAACTGGACAGTATTAAACCAGTTTCCACCTCATGGTATGCATCTACAACTTGCAGCATGGGTCCTTGATGATTTTACAGGTTCTAATGATTCTATGTCGTGGAAGGGAACATGTGATGGATCCTTTTCTGTATCATCAGCACACCGGTTGTTAACTAGTGGTGAAGTACCAGGTCCTAATTGTGAAGCGATATTTAAAAGGATATGAGGAGTTGTTGTTTAAGAGATGGTAAGATTGTTTCTTTGGATGGTGGTCCATAGAGTTGTTTTGACCAATATGGAGAGAACGTGGCGTAAGCTTACAGATGTTACTATGTGTAGTGTGTGTAGAGGTGCCGAAGAATCTATTCTACAAGTGCTACGAGACTGTCGATCAATCAAAGGAATTTAGACTCGAATAGTTTCGGTTCATAAATAGTTGGAGTTCTTTCGGGCTTCGATACTTGAATGGTTGTTTTCTAATTTGCAGGTGGACTGGGCTACTTTATTCACGATTACTGTCTTGTGGGCCTGGAAGTGGAGATACGGATACGTGTTTGGAGCTGTCAGGAGATGTATAGACTATGTATATCTCCTCCGACGGATGGCAAAAAATACAGTTGAGGCGCACGAAAAACATGCGCGGGAGAATTATGTGAGGTAACGGTCACAAGTAGCGGTAGCATGGAGAAAACATGCTGGTGGCTATGTGAAATTGAATTCAGATGGTGCCTCAAAAGGGAACCCGAGAGCTGCAGCAGCAAGAGGTGTGCTTAAGGACTCACACGGAGAATAGAAGGGAGATTTTAATCTTAATATTGGAGTTTTTTCTGCACCATTAGCTGAACTATTGGGGGGGGGGGGGGGTTTTTTTTGGTTTTTGGTTGGCTTGGAAAAAAGGAGCTCGTGGNCGTAGGATGTTATTTGAGGTTGACTCGAAGATTGTTGTTGGTTTCTTGATTCAGGGAATTAACTGAACTCACTCTCTGTCTTTTCTGGTACGTTTGAGCCACAACTTGTAAACAAAAGACTAGATAATCAGATTTCGCGTGTATAAGGAAGTTAATAGAATAGTTGATAGCTTAGCTAACTATGGTTTTTCACTTTTAGGCTTTCATTTTTTTTTATGATAAACCTCAGGAGCAGTTAGAGTAGAACTCTTGGAAGATTTGTTTGATACGGGAATCCTTATAGATATTTTTTGTAATTCTTCATTCTTTCGCGTTTTAATAAAATTTAAGGGGGTAACCCCTTGGTTCGATCCAAAAAAAAAACATTTCAAATTTGCCAAGTATTAAAAGTAATCTTATTACAAAATAACAAAATTTTAAAATAAGAAAATATATATCTTTTCATATTAAATGAGATGTATTTAGTTTTTTGAATTTTTTGTTAAGACAAATGTTTTAAAAAAATCCAAATTACAAAACAAATTTATATTTGAAATACAATTATTTCATTTTTATGCTTAAATTACCCCTATAAGTCATCTAATTAATATATAATTAGCAGAAATTATATTAAAATTATATTAGAAATGTAAACAATCAAATTTTAAAAAAAAAGATTGAAAAACCCAACACTTTTTTCTTTTTCAGTATAATAACAACCTTTCATTCACCTAACCAATAAAAAATTATCATTAAATTAAGTAATTAACTAATAGAATGATAAATCTCGTTAATGTAATTCATCAGTTTAACTTATCGACCACATTTTCAATAAAAAGTTAGATGCCTAACAAAGAACAAAAATATAAACATTTTTGAAAATTCAGTGTTTTTTCTGACATTTCTACTTTCAAGATTCCATCTATTCAAATTTCAACCTATGGATAAGGACGAACTTTTCTACCAGCCCCACAAAAATATTTAAACTTACATAGTCAGACCTGTTTAACACCAAAATGATCATAAAGGAAATTCTGAATATTCAAGAACATGGAATTCTTAAAGAACTCAAGAGCATGTTACATTTTAAATATGTACTATTCTCTCCAGCGATGGCTACAATTTGGGTTGCAGCAAACAAAAAACAGAGTCATTCCCTCTTCACCTCTAGCCGTGGCCTGCAAAATTCAATGACACACACATGTTAATATTAAACCGAATAGCCACAAATGGTGTTGTAGAAGCAACATTAACAAATGAGAAAGAATATCCCTTAAGTTAAATCAGAGAGAAAAGAAGAAGATGTCTTTACTCCTCAAATGATGCTAACAGATAAACATTAAGATGATAATTCACCTGGAAGAAGACTGCTTCGCCATGTTGACACTTGGCACAGCGCACTGCCTTGGTACGGGGAAGAGTTGGGTCAGAAGCGACATCAGATAGGATTTGAGTTTGTTCACTTACAGAGTGATGAACCTCGTTTCTGTAAACACAATTGTTTTCAGCTGCTTCCTGCAAACCAATGTCCACAACTATAAATAGTCGATCTTGTAGATTCATAAACGGTAATCTAGCTAACAATATATTATTGATAATTAATCTGGTTAGCAATTCCAGCATTAAGCTTAAGATGACATACATAGATTCATATGGTAATATCTCATGGTTTTTCAGCAGCTAACAAAAGCTTAATAATGATTGTATTAACCAACAGAACAAAGCATTGCTTTTAACCAAATAGATTCATTATCTCAAACGAGAACAATGAGATGAAGTGTGAATCTAAGCTCGTTAAGTTCTCATTTCTCTGTTTAATTTCAAGTTCTTACTTAAATAAGAGATTTACAATAAGGTAACATTAGGTTATCAAACAACAGTCAATAATAAATAAATCTCTAATAGAAGTGAGCTTCCATTATAGTATACTGATTTAAGCCATAGCTTTGCTTCAAAACGTTAAAAGATCTAAAATTACATAGCCGATTCTGTACCAGATTCTGCCATTAGAACCCTAATTTTATTCAAAAGATAACATAAGTAATAAGTATACCTGGTGATCACAATTACGACATGCGTAGAGGAGGATCGATTGCTCCCTGTCTTCTTTAGGATATAGAATGTTATTACTGAAAATTTTCAAAAAGAAAATACAAAATCATATCTTCACAAACCGCGAAAAATTGGGGAAAAAACACTGAAGCTTAAATCGAATTGACAACTTAAGCTAAACATTCAACGAAACGTTTACCATTCTCGACAAAACTTCATAGTACTCATCTTCGCCGAATCTTTAGATTAACGAGTTCTATGTTTCTCTCTCAGAATCTTTTGGCGGGATCTTTCATTCACTCGGAGACGAGAGGTCAAGCTCTAGTAAAAGCTGTCTAGTGGCAATTGGATGTAATATTACAGATTTTATTGGGTATTTATTAAGTAGGTGTTATTTAAAAGCCCATGGGCCAGGGATCAGCCCATAATAATTTAGTATAATTTTTATTAAATATTGTGACTTTTGTGTGATAAACAAATAGGGCCATGCATATAAATTTGACCCTTTCTACATTAAAGACTATTGACATTTTCAACTGTAACCACCACATGCACGTCCCCATGCACTTTATATCATACTGTAATTATTCGTATATATAAATTTTAGTTTTAAAAGTTTATAATAAATGAAATAATAACAGAAACACCAAACTAACTGTTGAATTGGTCTGTCTTTTAACTACTCTTTATAGAGTACACCGACTTAGACCAACATGTTACATGCGTTTGTATTTCTGGTTTTCACTACTATACAAAACAACTTTAGTCTTCCTTTATAAGAACAAATTATTTACAAATCATTTTTTTCTATAAGTTATAACAAACAAAAGACAAAAAATGAATTAGCTAGCTTTTTGTCATAATTAGTTTAAGCGTTGATTAAGATTGTAACTGTGACTTTTATTTTTTGTATTTAAACGGTAAGAATTATATTTTAAAAATGACTGTTACATTGATAAAATTATAAGTCAACGTTTTATAAGCTTTCAAAAATAAACTTATGTAGAAGAGAAAAACCTTTTTTGTGAAAAATTTTAGGAGTATTTTTAAGGCTAAAAACGTTTTAACAACAAAAGTTTATTGGTGAATTTATTACTTTCAAGACCTTTAAAAGTTGTTTTGCCAATCATCCCTTTAATCTTTATAATGCAGGATAACATTGATCACACAACCAAATATTAGATCGGGCAAATAAGTCATTATTTCTTATAGTAAACTGAAACTTTGATGTTTTTGGGTTAATTTAACAAATTTTTGTTATTCGAGACCATAATAAATAAAGAAGATATTTTTTTTAAATAATTATTTGGGCATTTTATAGACATGGTACGACACTGTTTGAAATCAAATTCTAATAGAAACTGTAGAAATATATTTAATTATTTAAGCAAATATCATTTTCTCAATTATGTCGAACTATAGTCTGATAATTAAGAGATAGTAGAAACAATAACCACTAAGTTATCACATATTACGCTCTAAATTTATTTTTTAGTAGAAGATAAATAAATTGAAACAGTACAATGGAACAAGATTGTATTGGGTTCATACTTAAAATTTTATATATATTAATCTAAGAGATTAGTGCAAAAATTTTTTTTTTGAAAATTTTATGTATTTTATATTTTTCAATTGAACCCACTCCTATTAAGGTGGATCCGCCACTGCCCATGGCCGAATCTAGATGATTTTTTAACTAGGTGCACACTTAATAAAAATTAATTTAGATGAGCATCAAACACACAAAATAAAATCATAAATTATGTACATAATAGAGATTTTCTTGATTACAAAAATCCCATTTATTACAATGTTTTTTCCTTGAATACACAGCATTAATTTACATACATATGATATGATTTGCTTTACGAGTACGTAATAAATATTTGGGTTGTTGTAGTGCACATGCAGTCATGCGCTCACATCAAACGTACATATATACATATACATATATAATATGTGTGTGCGTGTCCATGTACACAGTTAATTGTTTCTATAAATATGGACACAGACACATTAGCTTCCTAATATAGTACCAACGATCCACTGTATGTTACTACTTTCTTCTAACAATGAACTTGTTTCTACTTATGCTTTTAGCTACAATGCCAATTCTCTCACTTTCCGAGATTCCAACCAACTTCAAAGAGAATTGTGATCAAGGAAGTGGAGAAACCGGTTCAGGATTTGGTATAGGATTCGGTTTAGTTCTTGATTTCGGTCTATACCAAAATAGCTGCCCTGAAGCAGAGTCTATTGTCTACTCGTGGGTCGAAACCGCGGTTTTACAAGATCCAAGAATGGCAGCTTCTCTTCTCCGTCTTCATTTCCATGATTGTTTTGTCAATGCAAGTCCCCACTTGGCCTCATTTTAATTTCGGTTTAATTGTTTTTACCAACCATTGAACCGGGAAATCATAAACCGGTTAAGTAGAGTATAAGATTATGAATCGGAGAGCGTGTTTTTTTAACCTGCTTGCAGGGATGTGATGCTTCAGTGTTGTTGGATGATACTCAAGGATTAGTTGGTGAGAAAACTGCACCACCGAACCTCAATTCCCTTCGAGGATTCGAAGTGATTGATTCAATAAAATCTGATCTTGAATCAGTATGTCCAGAGACAGTTTCTTGTGCAGACATTCTTGCAATGGCCGCTAGAGACTCAGTTGTTGTGGTAAATTACTTTCATCCTTTTTAATCATAACGTTATTCACATAGTTTGGATTGAAAACTTCGAAAATCGGGTCTTTTAAAGTCGGGTGGACCAAGCTGGGAAGTGGAAGTAGGAAGAAAAGACAGTAGGACGGCTAGTAAACAAGCAGCAACAACTGGCTTACCTTCCCCCAACTCAACCGTGCCAACTCTCATCTCTGTCTTCCAAAGTCTTGGCCTTTCGCAAACCGATATGGTTGCTCTTTCCGGTATTACATCCTCTCTTTACTTAGACTAAGCATTTTGGAAGTAACTGAAAATAATGAGACTTAAAAATGTACACCAGGTGGTCATACATTGGGTAAGGCAAGGTGCACTTCGTTTACAGGTCGGTTGCAGCCATTACAAACTGGAGAGCCGGCTAACCACGGAGACAACCTCGAGTTTCTCGAGTCACTACAGCAGCTCTGCTCGACCGTGGATCCTGCTGGAGCTATCACTCAACTTGACTTGGTGACACCATCAACATTTGATAATCAGTACTATGTTAACCTCCTCTCAGGTGAAGGATTGCTCCCATCTGACCAAGCTTTAGCAGTTCAGGATCCCAGAACGAGGGAAATCGTTGAGACCTATGCAGCAGATCAGGCAGTTTTCTTCGAAGATTTTAAAAACGCAATGGTTAAAATGGGAGGGATCGTGGGTCGTAGTGAGGGTGAAGTTAGAAGGAACTGTAGAATGATTAACTAAAAAAACTGGATATAACCATTTAAAAAACAAGACCAAACTAATTGATATCATCTACATAATAAAAGTAAGACGTTTCGTTGTTATACAAAGTAACGAACACAATATAGTTAGTTCGGAAACTACAAAATGATAGTAACTGTGGAAAAAGGAAAAATAATCAAGATTTGGTTAGAGGAAATGTGAATGTACATACTGCATACTACATATATTATATATATGATACGTAAATATGGATTAAAGTTTAGTTTTTAACCAGCTAAGTTACTACTACTAACACAACATAAGACATGACTTGTGCTACGCTAAGCTATGTTACAACAGGCGAATTGATTGGTAACTCTTGATATGACAAAGAAGAAAATCTCTGACTAGAAGAAACAAAAAAAAAGAAAAAGATGTTGGGTGAATCACCTATCTATTATACCTTAAGGAGTTAACTTAGATTTAGAGACCAAGAACACTACGGTTGGTGCTTTTACTTTGCTTGACCAATTAGTTCCGGAAATTTTTATTTCGTTAGCTCCTTGTTTCATGTACCTGAACAGTATCAACACAGAGGAAGTACATGCCACTTCAAACTAAAGAAGCCTAATACAGGTGGGATGTGATGCAAGAGGAGAGAGGGAAGATCTGAACCTGAAGCTCTGTTCTTCCACATATGTTCCTGTGGAGATTGATAGCTCTAGAAACAGAAAAATGTTGCAAGAAAATCAGAAAAAAAAAGGGTGTTGATATAGATAGTGTGAATAAAGGAAGAATTATAGACGGAGAGAAGTTTTGGAACACTGATTAAAAACCACAACCACCTGTTGAGTTCGTGACGTATTATTCATCGGAGTAGCAGCTCCCACTGGTAGGTGTGTCCGACCATAACTCTAAACAATCGAAACCAGATTAAAGCATAAGTTGTTTTTGGGAATGTCAGTAAATGCATGTTTTCATGTATGTTCTTTGGTTAAATTCAAAGGTAATCAGAAGACATGAGAGTTTGCTATATACCTGAGCAATTTGACCAACCCCTGACATAGGAAACTGCATTTTCCAGGAGGCCAAAAAAAACAAACAGATATTCAACTAGAGAAAATATTATGCATAACATTTCTTCTTTCTAAAATGCTACCAAAACTAAGCCTCACTAAATCTACAGATTTTTTGTCTTTAATTTACTGTATATGACCGCGTATACGATGAAGTCTGGTTGTAATTGATAATCGATCAGTCTAATGAGAATCAAGTTCAAAGATTCACATACGTACCTGGCTATTTTGACCGACTGCCAATGGTGGATACTGCAATTATAAAAGGAAAACAACATTCACATTAGATGCTTGTTATCTGTAGTAAAACATTGGCAACTCAAAAATCAAATCTTCGAATGAAAAATAAGTAAATAGGTTGAAGAGAGAAACACCTGAGCGTTATGGCTGATCCCTGGGGTTGGATACTGCAACACCAAACGGAAAAGAGTAAATATTTAAGTTTGTGACATAGTGAGAAAACTGCTTATAGATGTAACCAGCATGGAAACAAATCAAACCAGTGAAGAATTAAAAGGCTGCTGCAACTGCTGGCTCTGAAATTGCTGGTGAACCTGTTGTGGTTGGTGTTGCATCGGCTGGGAATGTACGGCCTGCTGTAACTGGGTCTGGGGTTGTTGAATAGTTGGCTTCTGTTGATGCTGTTGCTGTTGTTGTCTTTCGAACACTAACATTTCCTCAGGTTTCTCCCACTGTAAAAGTCCATTATATACATATTATATAGCACGTATTGAAGAGCAAAACATATAGAAGAAATCCTCTGATTCACAAGGATATATAATTAAAGAGGAACCACGTTTTCTCACCTTACTTTCACCTGTTAGACCATTGTAATAATATTTAAATCCATCAGGCGAGGTATGCTCTGTCCAGTTACATTTAACAGAAACAGCACTCTGACTTACGGCAGGTGCAACTGTTTGCACATAGCTAGCTGTTGATGAAGCAGTGGGGCTAACTGCTGGAACTGCAGATCCTGCCCACTGATAAAGAGGCAGCCGAGAGGGAACTCAGAAAAGAAGGGAAGAAAAATAAAATACATGAACGAAATACAAACTGAGAAGTCTATTAGGAACTAATCTCTCAAGTTGAAATAGTATAACTGTCAACAGCAGCTGAGGAACCCAGCTGAATAGACGCATCAGATAAACTATTTACATACCTGCTGTTTACCAGCGTTCGCATTTTGTGGGGCTGGTAAAATTTGGTTTGGTTGCTGCATGGATTGCAGCTGCTGCTGCAGTTGAGAAAATGCTTGTTTAGACGATTGGAAGGTTGCTTGTAAAGTCTGAGTTTGCTGTGACAAGAGTTGAGCTAGCTCAGACGGAGGATGTTGCATCTTTTGTAGAGGTTGCTGTTGAGCACGAGGGGGCAACTGATCAGTTGCAGAAGACCTAGGTGTTGGTCGTAGATTGATGTTCAAAGGAGCTTGAGGAGCAGTTGGAGGAGGAATGTTTTGCTGTGGTGGCAACTGAGAGGTAGGCAACTGGCTGCTATAACGATAAGGATTCTGCAAAGATGCTTGGGACCCAGGGATATTCATTTGTGGCCTGAGGGAGAAGTCCTGTGGACTGTTAAGAGGTTTTTGTAATGGTGATTTTTGTTGGCCAGCTGTTTGGTTTTGCTGTGGAATCGAAGACTGATCCAAACTGATCAGCACAACAATGACAGATTTGCTTGATTATATAAACATAGCCAAAGTACCTGTTGCGATGTGGCAGAAAATGAAACTCCAGAAACTGGAAGAGGATTAAGGGGAGGAACACCATAACCACCCAATGGACCGCCCTAACAGTATAGAATGTCACTCATCAGAAGAAGAAATTATTGAAGAAAATTCACAGCAGTAACTGACAAACTGCAAAATCCAAGGCGATATCACTTGACTGCAACACATATCAAGTTTGTTGCATCATATGAAAAGTTGGAAGGTCGGAACTTCATGTTCGTTTTCATGAATCCATAAGCTCACATGTGCACCGTAAATAAAGTACATCCAAACCTTACGTGCAATACATGATCAGCAAGCTGTTCTCACCTGATGTGGAGGCATTGTTGCTTGACCTGGTCTAGGGGGAATGCCACTTCCAACACCACGGATACCAGTGTTGCTAGATGGTGCCATGTTGGGTAAATTCGTTGGACGCCCAGGATTTGTGTGGCTTACATCCCCACTAGGGTCACCAAGGTTAGGTATAGGCCTAACATATAGGGATAACGAGAACAGCTTTAGACAATATATATATTTAGTTGATGAGCATAAAAACGATCTCCTTTCACCCCAGTTACCTTGGTCCTGAAGCTTGAAAACGAGGCCCTGAACCGAGTCCAACAGGAGGTGCCACGTCACTGGAAACAGAAACTACTTATGGATATATACAATGCAATGCTTCACATTCACACTATAACTGGAGAAGGAAGGAACAGCGTTCCCAACTCTCCACCCATGTTCCAAGAGGTTCCCCATATATATAACTCAGACACAACAAAGAATGAATGTAGCAATACCTTGACTCGCCAGGTTTAGGCCTCTTTGGATCAGCAAAACGAACAATCAATGGCTGACTGCAACCCTGGGGAAGGGACAGAGGGCGGTAAACAAAAAAGTCCAGAGGTGATAATGAGAACTAAGATACTTATATAATTCAGAGCTTACTCTCATGGTATAAGTTCCATTGAGACCATTGATAGCTGTCATTGCAGACTCTTTGCTTGAATATTTAACAAACCCACATCCTACATGAGTGGAAAAACACTGTATGACCATCGCGACACCATCCCGCATCAAACAATTTATAGGATCGAGTAGCAGTTACAAGCCATACCACGACTCTGTCTATATTCATCACGCATGAGATAGACATCTTCCACGCGACCAAATTGCAAAAAAATCTGTTAAAACAACAACATTTAAACAATTCGATTCAAATGAGTCATTCAGAAGGGAACAGTTCACATCTTTATCAATTTTAACTAATTGAAAAAATAACCCGGACAACAGTGCAATTACTTCTAGGCTATTTGCAAGAAGTGATTACTCAGTTAGTAAATTGTGTTAGCACTTCATAACTGACCATTTTTAAGCCACTAACCCTTTAAGGAAACCTAATAACTATCATAATATAATCAGCTGACGCATTAGGGGAGACTTTAATATCTAAATTTACAACTCTTCCCTGTTCGGTAAATTTCCCATAAGTAACCTCGTTCATCAAAAGGTAGGATAAGAAACGTACCTCCTCAATTTCTTTTTCAGTGGCTTGCTTATTTAGTGAACCAACAAAAAGTTTAAACTCTAGAGCACCTTCAGAAGAAGGGAATTGAATCAGTTAAGACTTAAGAGTGTGTCAGTGTGGCAAAGATAACAGGAATAAAGGAACCACTTCCTAAATATTCATATAATTTCCCACATTATCTCAGTTCTTGTAATCTGAATTAATACAGCGTATGGTTGTCGCTTCAGCAAATAAAGCCACGTTCAGATGATTACCTATGCGTTCTCTTTCCCCATCAGCATATCGTACTTGAACGGGGCCAGTTCCCTGGGAATCAACAAATTACAAAATGTGAAACAATCTGTACTTCCTTGTTCTTGGTAAGAGAAAACATCAGTGGTAATTACCCCAGGAAGGGTGATCTGATTGTGCAATGCTCTAATGGCTCTATCCGCATCGTCAGAAGTTGCATATTTTATAAAACAGCAGCCTGCATTAAAGACTTATACATAAACTGTCTGTTCAAAATTCAACTTTTCGCGCTATCAGCATCAACAGGTACTAGTAAATAGTTGCATTACAAATATACAAACCACTCAAACAACAATCTTGAAGAAACAAAAGCCACTACTCAGACTTAGAGCACATAAGGTAGGAAAATCATAAGGTATGCCCTGACCACCTCCACTTAGATCATTCGATAAAAGTTGTTGGAGGGAAGAAAATTATATCTTCAAATGGAGCATGGCCAAAAAGGTATTATTTAAAGAAACACAATCGGTATTGGCAACATTGTGCAAGTAGGATCCATACAACGGATAAAAATCTAGAAATAGTACCAATATTAAACATGACTACAAGACCAATGTAAGTTAAATAATATAAATAAACCAGAACCATGCATCACATTTTCGTCAATATACACCACACATTTGAATACTTGAAAAAATATTCTTCATTAATGAGTGCGATAACCATAATCCAACTGTATTTCACTGGATATTATTGCAATTAGAAAAGAATTATACTTGCTTCATGCAATACAAAATTAGGCTCCTGCCTGTTGCAGGGAAAGTGAGTGAGAGTTTTGACATCAGAAACTATTCTAAGAAATGAAAACAATAAGTTGCCTTCCATATCTTAGCACCACCTAAAATTTCACAAGAGTGAAGAAATAGTTATGTAGAATCTAGTGAATTTAAACTGTTAGTGAGGAGAGTAAAGTTACATGTCACCACAATCAAATGCACTTGTTATGCCACCCACAATGGTGTAGCAGTCATAGATAAAGAACAATGAAACACATACAGAATTGAACAAGCGGGATCCCAATAATGAGGACTAGACCACTGTAAAAAAAAGGACCAAGCTCAAAGGCTAGGTCGTCAAAAGAGAACATACAAATAAAATCTATCATCAGACACCTCTTCCAAATAAATAAGGGTAACGATACAGAAACATGCAAGCTACTCAATAATACATTCATTCATTTGTGCACAAAAAAAAACATTCATTCATCTTTGATGGGAGATAATATATCACATTACAAGCCATCCAAGCAATAGAGAGAGAAGAAAATACGAAAAATCCACATCTTAGGCCATTCAAAAAGAGGGTAAAGAAAGAAAAAAGCATTAATTCTGGCATCAAGCATCTAAAAAGGTACAAAAAATTCCATCACAAACCAATAGATGAGTAGCTTGTACATGCTACTCAATACAACATTCATTCATCTTTAATGGAGATAATATATCACATTACAAGCCATCCAAGTAATAGAGAGAGAAGAACATACGAAAAATCCACATCTCAGGCCATTCATTAAGAGGGTAAAGAAAAACGCATTAATTCTGGCAACAAGCATCCGAAAAGGTACAAAGAATTCCATCATAAACCAATAGATGAGTAGCTTGTACAGAAACATACAAGCTACTCAATATAACATTCATTCATCTTTGATGGGAGATAATATATCACATCACAAGCCATCCAAGCGATAGAGGGGTAAGAACATACAACAAATCCACATCTCAGGCCATTCAAAAAGAGGGTAAAGAAAAAAACATTAATTCTGGCATCAAGCATCCAAAAAAGGTATAAAGAATTCCAACATAAACCAATAGAGAGAGCACATCCAAAGGCGGATATTGAAAGAGATTGGAGACGTCAAACATACAACATGATAAAATTTATAAGAAACGGCCAAATCTGACCAGCATAGATAGTGAAATAAATCAGTCTTTTGTACCCTGTAAAACTACTAACCTAAAATACATCCATCCTGTGAAGACCATACACAACATTTTTCAACCCATCAAAAGGAAAAGCAAATAAAGATGGAATTCAATTGGATTCAAAAATAGTAATTCTTTAAGCCAATACCCACTATAACGAAACAGTAAAACATCTGTTCAAATTTCTGTACATTAACTCCAACTCTAAGACACCCGTAATAAAGTCTGCTACACTTTCCAAACACATCTAAAGTTCTAGGATACACAAATAGCACAACCTATTTGCCCAAGGTCAATACACAAACCCTTTCTTAGCAAGCTACAGGTAGCCTCCTTCTGTGACTAACCAACACAGATAAGGTGCTCTCAACTCTCAAGCAAAAGCACTAAGCCCGAAATCGTTGCAAACAAATGAAGATTCGAGGCCAATGATGAGACTGGGGTTGCTTCCCATCAGCCTTTTCAGGAGACCTGAAAATTTAAAAGGCATAGATCACGACTATTTCCTAGTAAAATAGAGATGAACATACCTTGCTGCTGTCCAGTTCTCTTATCCTTGATCAAAGCAACCTCAAGAACATTTCCATGTTGTTCGAACAAGGGACGAATCTGGAATATAAAAACCAACAAACAGAAATTAGAGTACGTAAATCTCACCAAAACCAGTCTAGGTACGAAAAGAGTCTATAAGCTTCGCAGTCAAGAATACCTCCAGCTGTCCAGCAATATACACATATAGAGAATAAATTAGAAAGATTGCAGATTAACTCACTTCTTCTTCTCTAGCCGTCCTTGGTACGGAGCCAACAAAAAGCTTGACAATACTACTACCATCAGAAACATCTACAAAACAAATTAGAAGCTAAAGAGTAAAGATCGTTACATATGAAGTTCGAAGTTGGGATTATCACATTCAAGTGAAAATGGACTGATCACATGAACCACCTTCAAACAATCGATTTACATTAGATACTACTCTAATCTTTGATTCTCATGAAAATAAGAAATCCGCGTGAACTTAAAAAATACGGAAGAGCGAGCTCAAGCTTACCAATTCCAGAAAAGCTGCCATGCTCCGAGAGATTACGCCCTCTCTTCTGACCCGAAAGAGGCAGCTCGACCGGAGGTGGGGTCAATTTAACAGAATAATCAGCATCCATTACTTTACCGACTGTTGCCTGAAATCTCATGTCGCCGGAAAAACCCCCTCCATTTGGACTTTCCAAAGGCGGGAACTTCATGGGGCCACCAGGCCGAAATCCTCCTCGGCCTACGCCAGCTCCGTGAAGACCCATCGGCTGAAAACCTCCGACGCCTCCATCAACGGCAAAATTAATATGCCGAAAACTTCCACCATCGCGAGGACCCATCGGCTGAGTGTATACTCTACCTGGAGGACCATTCATAGGCCGAAAATCTCTTCTTCTAACGCCTTCTCCGGAAACATCAGGATCCGAAGGGTTGTCACCTTCCCAGCGTCGACCGTCACCTCCTCCACCCCCAATTCCAACTTGATAAATGCTAGGGCTGTTTCCACGACGACGGCGGCGGCTGAAAGCTTCATCATCGTCGTCAAAGCGTGTCATGGATGGTGAATCTGGGAGACGAGGGGGGCCTCTGGGATGAGCACGATGGTTATGGTATGATTCCTCATAACTGCCACTGCCATGGCGATCCCCTCCATACCTATCCAGCTTGGCGACCGGAGGATACTCAGACACAATTTGCAATTCCAGTCGAAGAAATCAAAGGACTAGGAACCCTAGAAATTGGGATCAAAAGAGAGAGAAGTATCGAATGTGAATTGAAGATGAGATGGATTGTTTGCTGGAATTTTTCGATATCGGATCCGAAAGTGATTTGAGCGGTATAAATAGTAATTTCGGTCTAGTATGGTCGGACCGGTGAATTTTCTTTTATATAATTACGAAGATTCTTCTGATTCTGCCATTTCTTTCCGTTGATGGTTTAGAACTTATGATCAAAGTAGAAATTAAGCCAAAGGTTATAAAACAACAAGAATTAAGGAAATTACAAACATAACAAATCATATAAGCCAAAACCAAAAATTAGTGAAAACACAACACATCAAAATTACAAAATCAAATTAAAGTTCAGACAAGATAGCAGGGATGTAATGGGAGAGTTCTGCAGTTAGTGACTGAAATCCATTTACAAGCTGAGTATGAAACTCTTGATCTTCTTCTCCTATTAACCTGAAATGAACCCTAATCGCTCGCTTGCAAACCGCCATGAATTCAAGCAATGCAGCTATTAGTTGTTGCAGTTCCTGTGACCGCAATCTCGTTGCTGGCTCACCTGATAAGAAAGCTGTGCAGACACTCAACACTCCACTGTTAACCTGCCAATGTTTCAATGGAAAGATGTTATGCAAGAGATTTCATTAGAAGTCAAAACTAGGGGTGGACATTCGGCTTATTCGATTTTCCCGGGTCGGTTTATTTGATTTTCGGTTTTTTTTGTTTTTCTTTTTTTAGCCAAAATGAACCGAACTTTGTTCGGTTTAGCACTCAGTTTTTCATTTTGAAGTTCGGTTTTTTTTGTTTGAAAATCTTAATTATTGTTAAATTTTGGTTAATTTTTGGTTTTTTCAGGTTTTAACGGTTTATTTTCGGTTAGTTTTAGCAAGTTCAGGTCGGTTTGGTTAATTTAGTATATAAAAAAAATGTTGCCGAACCAAACTAAAATAAAAAAATCGCCGAACTGAACCAAAATAACCGAAAAAACCAAACCGAACTAAATCCGGTTAGGTTCGGTTTATTCGGTTTGGTTTAAATGCCCACCCCTAGAACAAACTTTTACTCACCTGTACTGCAACACTTCCTTGAAGAATTCTCTGTAGACTCTGAAGACGTGGTAAGTGATCTCCATCTGAGCTACGAGGCTCTTCTAGCTCATTTCTTAGTGCGGTTGTTCGAGTTTCGATCATTCCTATCGCATTCTCAACTGGCGAGAATTCGAGTGATTCAGATTTAGTAACCAACAATCTGTTCACAAGCGCGGGGAATGAACCTTCTGTCTGCAACACTGTTCTTCTCTTCCATTGATCTTCTAATCCTCCTTGTGTTTTACCGTTTTTAGTAAACGGTGTATCGAACAAGAACCGATCAAACACTCGTGCTCGAACACTTCCAGTAGAAAGAGAAAATATTCTCTCTCTTCTACTCCCAAGATCCTCGTCCTCCATGACTGCATCTACAGCTGTAATTTGCAAGTAACAAGCTCCTGCTTGCAATTCTTCTGCCTTCACTTGTCTCGAATCCGGAATAATATGCAAAATGTGAGTACTGTCCATTCTTGATTCATATATATGGCTTAGCTTCTCCATTATATCTCCTAACCGCACATCTCGTGGCTCACGGTATACATACTCTTTCCTATCCAACTTCCCAAACTTTTCACCGTAGAATCCCACTCGATAATATGTAGCATCGATGAATGGGATCGGATTTGATTCTTGGTCGAGAATGGATTCGTATATGTTAGTGAGTAATGTGTGACACTTAGCTAACTGTCCATACGCCTTCCTGCTTTTGTAAACTGGAATAACAAGTTCCAAGATGCTTGCGCAGAAATGGTAGAGCTCAGCTTGAGAGAAAAGCTTATTAGCAAGCTGTAGATACTTGACGGCTGAATCAACTGTTAGCTTTGAAGCACCATAACCTTCAACTTCAGCTGCAGATGCCTCTGTTGTAAACTCGCCACTTACCATTGGGCAAATTTTACGCAAGGCAGACACATGATCCTTACTCCATACACCATCATTTCTAGCTACCAAGGCCTACACGGCAAACCCAAAGCATGAAGACTCCAGAGCTTTAAAGCTAATCAGATTAGAGAGATGATTCATTGTGCATTTAAAGTATTACCTGCATTATCACACCTGCAACAGCTACAGCACACTGTGCAGCTTCAGCCCAAGACTGCATCTCCTGGTGGGCATCACATAAATGCAGTAACCACATTATGTGAAGATCTGGAACAGGAGCAAATGCCATTCCAAGTCTGTAGTAGCTCTCTGCTGCAGCGTAACGATCCATTGCCATCACAGATCCCTGTATAACATAGTTTTGATGAGGTGGTTGAATCTAATAGAATAGGAACACGAAAGGAGAAACATGACACGTAATGGTGCAAGGACCAATTTAGCAATCAAGTCATCTAATAAACCATACCAAAAGGGCATGACCGAGACTTGCATCAAGAGCAAGAACAAGGCTGTCAGAAAGGTGTTTCACTTCAGTCCAAGACCAACGATTTTCTGTAAATTTCTCGGGAACTATTAACAGAGTATCATCAGGAAGACCACACTCCCTTAACAAACTGACGCTCTTAGCTTCATCAGCCATTTCGCTTAATGACTGTTGCAGTCGCCTTGCCTCTCCACTCTCTTCCAATGTATTATCTGATTTCATATGAGTCACTTGAACATCCGACATGAGTTCTGACAGTGTAATGGTCAGTAATGCCCTCAGCCTAGCAGTCTGCATAAAATATAGCGAGCTCTGCAAAAACGAAGCAAATTGAACTCATACCTTATAACAAGAAAAGATACAGAGAATTCTTTCTATGAATCTAGATGTCTTACCTTGACTAGTATTTGAAGACCAATAACAGCCCTTTTCCTGACACTATCATTACGGTAAACAGCAAGCCGGAGAAGATGAAAGGCTATTTGTTTTAAGAAGCGGTCATTTTCCCTGGCCATCAGTGTGGCTCCATGAAGATCAAAGATTCTGTTAAAAATCGGAAAGAAGGCTTTCCAGAAGGCTAATGACTGGTTTCGGGAGAAGAAACTCGTCAATATTGTAGTAATACAGTCCAATTTGCCATAGTCAGTAGCAATATTGTGAGAAGCTGCCATTGATGAAAATTTTTCAGTAATCTCCAAAACCTGGAGGCTAACAGTAGCACTTACATTCTCTTCCCAAAGTTCCTGGATGCAATTAAAAGAATAGCTCATTGACAATTATGCCAACAAAAATAAAGAGTAATATTAAGGAGAAGACATGAAAACAGTGTAAAAATATACCAGTTTTTGCCTCAAAATAGGATGCAGCGATTCTCTTAGTGCCTGAGCTGAAGCTCCAACCCGCAAAAAATGTGCTTGAGCTAAAGCTTCTCTTAGAGAATAAGGTTGGCTAGGTGAAGCCAATTGAGAATTAACTCTCTGCCACAGGTACCCATTATCAGGTGTTCCCTCTAGCTGCAGTAGAACGACACAAGAGACATTTGAGCCTTGACTAGGTTTCACTTAAAATAAGCAAAAAGCAGAGCCCTAACTCTACGTGAACTTGTCGGTTCTAAAAGAAAGTAGACGAGAGGAACGAAGACAAGTAACTGACCCTGACTTCTTGGCGGGAAGCCTCTGAAAGGTAATTGTTGATAGCAGGAGAAAGTCTCTCAGAGTACTTTGGTGATCCAGCTCCTTCACTAACAGGACCACGAGAATTGTTTCCCCCGAGGATGCTGTCCGCAGCTTTCTTGTGCTGAAATTTCCATCAAGACAAAAAAAACAGAGCATTATAGGTTAACTTATTAGACACCAGAGACAACCTTTATCCATATTTCTTTAGATATCAATTTCCTTTGGCTTTCTTTAACAGTTAGTTATATGAAGATTCGAGCCTTTTCTCAAATTTCAAGAAATGGTTATGGAAAGGAACCTCAAAAAGTATGAGGCATTCTTCCATGAGTTTGAAATACAATCTCGTACGAGCGATGCTCTGCTGCCATGCCTTGACTAGTGATGTGTCATCCAGATTACGAACAATTTGCAACACACCAATCAAAACCTCACGCTTTTCAGTCGCATTTAGGTTATAGAAAACAGGCATTTCATCTAAAATCTGCAGAAGGAAGAAAGTAGAACATATAAGGTCAGGAAAATATATAAGCTGAAATTAACTATGATAATGTTAAGCAACTGTGACATACCTGCCCGACAAAAGGGAAATATAGTTGTGCAATGTATAGCTTATCTTCAGCTTTCTGGTACCGAGCATCAAATTCATGCTTGCATAAGAGGATCACTAAAACTCTTGCACCCTGCAAGAATAACAAAAGATGGAATTAGTTTTACAATGTACAGTTATTACATGGTATGTATTAGAACCAAATATACCTTTGCTCGTAGAGGCAGCTCATCATGATCCAGGGAGAGAAACAGCTCCTGTATTAAGATAGATGATAGATAGTTCCTACAACATATCAAACAGACAAATAAAAATAGCTTAGCAAAATTTTATTGTCCCCTCAAAAGTAGAAAACATGCACGCACAAATAAGAGAAGATGGAAGAGTGCAGGTTCAGTTTAGGCTTCTCTTCTCTACATTTCAAGAGTTCATATGCATGTGGTCTCTGTATATTCTATTTTTAACTAAAAATTATTGAAATAATAAAGAGAAAATGCTTGACAATGGAAATTTGAATAACAGGTAATGAAGGAGAGTACCTGTCTGATGGGTCTCTGCCAGGCATTTCAACAAAAAGATCATGATCAGAGATGATTTGCAAAAACGTGAGCTTGCATTCGTGTAAGACAGATTGACAAACACCAGAAAACTTGTCCATGTATAGCGATACCTGTTGAGTGCAAGAAGAACACTTGATTTTTATCACTACTTAAAAGTACTTGAACAGATAGATTTCCAAATGTTGTAAACTACTAACTGCTGATAGCAAAGATAGGCTCAAAAGAAAAAAAAGTCAGTTGAAAGATAAGTTGCTAACGTTCTTAAATCACATGGATAATATAAGTAAACATACGATTTCAAAAATAAAAACCATAAGTACGAACATGATCGATCAATTCTCTCTATTAATGACTGCAACCAGTGAAAAACCATTTATCAGATCCAAAAGAAACTCTTATGAGAGAACAATGCATAACCATGATCAAGCTTGAACTCAACCGAAACATATGAAGACCATGAGATTTTCAGAGAAACTCAAATGTGGTTAAATCTAACGCAACCGTTAAAGTGTGATAATCTGAAAGATGTAAATCAAAAACATACCAGTTCATAGACCTGACAGGGCTCAATGATATATAAAAGATCATAACAGAAGAAGGCCAAACTACTGTTCAGACGTTTCGCCAAGCTTAAACCCTTTTTACAACGTTCATGTACTTCAGTCAAAAGACAATCAAACAATTGCATGATACATCGAAAAACACTTTCTTTGAGCTGCATGGGTGGAACATCCTCGCCTATAGAAAAAATGAGCACATTATTCCTAACCTTATAAAATCTGAATTACACTGAAACTAGTTCATGCCACAAGGAAAGAGAATTGATAGACTGTGATTACTCTAACTTTAGTAAAAATAACCTCCTAAATAAGCATACTATGTGGTCATTATGAAGACTTGTTTCAAAGAAAATTTTAAGGAAAAATTAAAGCTGGATACCCCTAAAAATACCTGAAGGTAGATTGTGATCGAAAAGGCGTGCTTGTTCCAATGCCATTGATTTAACAATCAACTCCAGAAAAAACCAAGCCATTGATAAAACATCATCATATACAGGTCCAACCCTGTAGCCTTTAGCCTGTATAGCCAGTAATAGTGGTTCATCAACTAACAAAGAAATAAAATAAGAAAATTCACAACAGATAGCTGACAAGTAGGCAACATGGAGATTTGTTGGGTTGAGTGAAAAGTATAATGTACAACACATAGAACAAAGAATAGGCTAGTAGTTTCCTTAAGACCACGTGTGTAGTGTGCACTCTATACCTTGCTTCTAGCTAAACTTCCCCACACTGTTGATAATCCAGGATATACCGGTGGATGATTGCCTCCAAAATCATCAAAAGAATAATCAACATAGGTGACAAGAAAACGATTTCGATCAGCATCATCAAACGACGCCTGCTGCACCCTATAAAACCAAATTAAAAATCTAGTAAGAACACAGACGACGGCTGACAAAAAAGAGCAACGGCATCACTGACATGTGTTTTTATACACATGTTTACAAACAGAAAAGGATGGTACAGAAAACGTATCACCAAACTGAGAACTTAATGCTGATAACCGAAAAAGGGTACCATATTAGGATCGTGTGCGCTTTTACTGTGTCCAGTCGCACATTAGTTGCAACTCGAGTGACAATTAACTATTCAAAGTTGAAGGACCAATGACATAGTGGCATAACATTCTTTGGTCATTTTGTAAAACCCTCAACTTTTAGTATATACATGTAGTAATAGTTTTCCCTGATCCTGGGACTAAACACGAAAAAATGCATACCTTGTTAAAATATCCACCATGGCTCTAAATGCTGCAACCTGAAGCAAATAAAATACGGACAATACTTGAGTGGTAATTGGCTTTGAAAATAGACAGTTGGACAGAAATAAGATAGATCAATGCTTACATCAAAATTTTATGCTAAAAGAACCAGAAATGATTTCAGTCGACAAACCTGAAGAGTTTCTCCGCCATTGCCGATAAGATGAAGGAGCATGTTAATAATTGGGTACAAAAACTGAAGCAGGGCAGTAGAGTCAACGTGCTTCAAACTGTTTATTGCCTTGAGGAAAACACAAAAAAGCATATTTATAATACCACTGGAGAAATTATATTAAATGAGACAAGAGCTAATATAACTACCTGCAACAGTTCTGAACCCCAGGGAGGGCTTGTTCGGAGGGTATGGATATCATACTCTAGACAGAAATCCCTGACACGTTCATTGGTCGGATAAAGCGATGAACAAAGTCTCAGTCGCAACTTAAAAATATTCTTGCCATCTTCCAAATAATCCAACCTCTCCTGTGAAAATTAAAGAGTATCATCGTTGAAACAATGTTCGAAGTAGTGCTGAGTTGATCCTTTTATAAAGTCTATTACCCTATTCATCGTTTGTCTACAAACAATCAGAGGACACCTAAAAAGAATTCTCAGTAGTTATACCAGAATTAAGGGATAGAACTAATTAGTTAATTCACTTGCCACCATACCCCTATCACTAGACTAGACCTGACTAGTCACAATTCTCTAAGCATATTTCAGCCATAGTTACTAGCTAAGAAAGCAGAAATATATACATCGCTGATACTTGCATATTATGAAAACATACCTTTGTGGAGTCCTGAAGATAGTGGGGAACCAATTCTCTCATAACTGGTAGAGAAATATCAGACCGTGAACTGCATTAATAATGAACGAAACTTCAGCAACAAAAAAAAACAAGTTTGAGTAAACCAAGGCATACATTTTTCCCACATTGTAATTACTGAAAGCACAAACAGTCCAATCTAGTTGTTCAAATATCATTATCATTGATAACGATATACTGCAAGTTCTAATTTCATTTTTGACTTGATAAAAAAAAAAGTTTTCATTTTGGTTTGTATACTAATAATTTGCACATACGGATGAAAAAGGCATCAATTAACAATTAGTGATAAAGAATCCAAATTAGAAGCCTTCTTTCAGTAGTAAATAAAAATCAAGTGACCAAATGCTAAGCAATATCATTACATACTGGATATAGGTGGACAATGGAAGTGATGCATATCCAACAATTACCTGAAAAGAAAGGATAATCAGTAATTAACAACAAGATTTATCAAAGTGAAAAAGGCACAAAACTCTATGCAAATCTTACTGGTCTTGGAGCTTCAAGCTTTGTCTGGAGATCAACATGAAAAAATGTGAAAAGGAGATGATGTGATGGGGTCCATGTGGCAGGAAGAGACACTTTAATCTCATCATGGTAACTAGCAGTTCTAGCTCCAACAGCAACTTGTGTATGAGCCCACTTTTGAAGTGAACCACCAGGCTCTCTTGGATAAATTGCCTAACCAAATCAACAGCAAGGAAAAAATAAAGACTCCAGAAGAAATCCTGATCATTTTCAGGACCGGTGACGATCAAAATAATTACCTCGAGTGGTTGTTTTCGGACATCTGTGTCATCCTTTCTCAGTTCTACTCGGATAAAAGGATTCCTCTTCCGACTAAAAGTAACAGCTACAGGATACACATAGAGGCAATGGAAAAGATGTAGAAAAGGCTCGTTTCTTGATGTCGAGCAGAAATCAAAAGCCTGCAACGACAAGATGGTAATTAGATCAATTTGTGCGTAAATTATACCAAGGGATAGAGACAGCGTTCCAGCTTCATCACTAGAGTTAAAAACAGAATGATTTATGTTTTACTTCTATCCTCATCAAACCAAAATCTTAAAGGATAAGTTAAAAGAAGTAGATCAGGAAAATAGTCGAAAGAATGATAAAGCTGATACGCTTACATAATAACAATTTGAGTCGAGATTTCCACTTGAACTTGTTAGGTTTCTCGAAACATCCTTTGTGTTCTCTGAATTCAACTTCGAACTGTTGCTACGTGGTCCACCAGAACTGGGACACTTCATAAGAGTCAGGTCACCAATGCGGTCAGTAAGATCAACAGAGTCATTTATGATACTTCCATTCTCAGATAAATCTTCAAAATCTCCATGTCCATTGCGATGTTTCTCAATTTCCAGTCTTAAAACCCCTTTGACAGGTTTATGAACCTTCCTTTTAGGGTCCTATAAAAACAAAAGAACATATCATTAGAGAAGAGTACATTGACTATGAAAAATTGAAAATTACACATCGTACCTGAATTGACTCCTCAGGGTAGCTCTCTTTGACTTTGTTTAAATTAGATATTTCAACTAGAACTGAACTTCCACATGAGTAACCTTGTTTTCCATCTGATGTGATCTTTGCAATGGGTTCAATAACACCGTCATGGGAACTTGACGCATTCATACTGGGAGCAAGAGGACTGCTAGGGGAAGCAGATTCACCACCGTTTGTGGTGATATTATTATTATCAAAAAGCGGAACAACTGCCCAGGCAAAAGCCTCTCGGTAAGGCATAATGCGGGACCAGACCTGCAACTTTTGCTTTTCCCTTTCAGTTAAATGTACCTGATTCACAGGTCACCAGAGAACTGGTTAACACCAGAACGACTCCAAAATATATACAGTAAAGACAGATCATATATGCCATTGTAAGTAACAGGCTATCTATCCCCAAGTATCTCCAAAGAATTGTTGAGAGCCACAACCTCTAAAACCGAGGCATTTACATGAGCAAGAAACACTATAGACATTCAAAGGAAATCCGGGATTTCAGGAATTACAGGTTCTTTACGGGAATAGACAGAAGTTGTGACACCTCCCTCCTCTGTTGCGGTTTTTTCTAACTGAATCAGTAGGCAAACTGATGCTGATGGGGCATCTAGATAAAATATTCCACGGATTTCAGATGAAAGTTTAGCCTGCAATAAAATGTAGGCAGAAAATTTTGCAAAATGGACTGAGAAAAACTCAAAACTAACTTTATATAGCCATGAGAAAGAAAAGACGAGAAGAGACGGTTCACTCTGTTCAGTGACTTACATCTTGCATTTCAGTTGGTAAAATATGGAAATAAAAATCCTCAGAGAGTTTCTCTTTCCTCTCTTGATTGTACAATGAGATGGAGCCAAAAAATGGTTCTGCAAGGTTGCAAGAGAAAGGTTGAAAAAAAAAGAACTTAAAGAGGTTGAAATAACAGTTAGTCAGAGTACTCACCAACTAATCCACACTGAAAAGATAGAGATGAAACTTTGATGGAGATCTTCAATCCACTATGAAGACATTAGAAGACTAAATCAGAAAAAAAATATTAAAAACAAAGGAATCAGAGAAAGCAGAGTGACATGCAAAAAACCTAGAATAGCTTGCTGCAGGAGATTCTGGAGTTCTTTGGCCAAATATCATAGATCTTTCATTTTCCCAATCAAAAGCTGGTTCATAAGCAGGGAGAGGAGGTTGCCCAAAGTGCTACAAAGAAACAAAGCATGGCATTGAGAGCAAGAATCAAAGGATGAACACTAAAGAAGAGAATGAAACCTTGAGTGATCCAGAATCAGAGAATGGTCTCCCGGAAATGCTAGCTACATCGTCTTCAAGGGTATCACTCCTAGCACTAGCAAGACGGATTTCTAACAAAACATCACAAGTAAGTGAAAATTTGATTAAACCACCAAAAAAAAATGACAAAGAGGAAACTCAAACCCATGCATCCTTACCAGTCTCAGTATCAGTGTCAGGTCCTTCAAAAATCTGACTTTGGAAAGTATCAGGTCGAGTGTATTCATAATGTCCATATTTATTAACATCCTTGACCCATTCAGTTCCATAGCATTGAACCAACTGGTTCAAATGTGGCCATTGTTCCAGATTTTCATCAAGCTTGAAGAAAGACAATACACATTAGGCCGCAACAATTACAACACAACAAGGTAGAAGGCGAAGAAGGGCATACCAAAGGATCAAGCTTTGGAAGAGCAAGAGGCTGGCGAGGAATCTTACGAAAACGAAGACCAAGATTGTTGTTTTCCATTATGGGTTTTTGAATAGAAGAGAAGATAGATCTATACAATGTCAGCTACAATGCAAACAAAAAAAAATTGCAACTTGGTTACTTTGAAAAACCTAAAAAAGGCAGATTTTTGGAATAGATCTGTGGGAGAACTCACGGTGAGTGGAAGACATGATTGAAGGTGAGCAGAGTAGAGGAATCTTTGTCTTTACGCAGAGGAGAAGAGATCCGTGAGAGAGGAAGCAGGTGAAGAAAAAGCTAAGCTGGAGCCCTCAAGTCCAACCACACTCTTTTTTTATTATTACCAGTCAATTTCGCATTCTAAAATTAGAGTTTTATTGATGAACTCATATTAAAAAAGGTTTTATTAACAATTTTACCCAATAAGTTATTAATTAAATTGTTTAAACTAAATTAGCTCGGTGTCAAGTGTCAACTAACAAAAAGAACAAATTTTATACATAAAAAGGTATTATAATGAGAAGTAATTAAGCTGAAAGAGCTTATGTAGCTCACCCGTTGGTGACAAAGAAAAAAAAAAAAAAAAACTCACCCATTTAGACTATATCGGAATGGGCCAAATATTGGGCCTGTACAGTGAGAGGGAGTTCAAGCCTCTGGGTTAATTTTTTAATTTATGAGGCCCGAGTATTATTCAAGGTTGTTATAACTCATAACAACCTCAATCAATAACGTATTATTTTTCTTTCACATTTTCTTTTTCTATTGTGGCAGTATAAATTCTCTTGGATTGGATTTTTAGAGTTTGACCCGTTTCACTATGTAATTGGACTCTCCAAACCCATTTCGGAGAAACGAGCTCATTCCACAACGTCGATGATGATTCCAAAGAGCCGAGGACGATTCCAGAGAGTCGATGACGGCTTCGGAAAGCCGATGACGGTTTCGGAGAGTCGAAACTATTATGTAGAGCCGATGATGACTTCGGAGAGTCGAGGCACATGGAGAGCCGAGCCCGGTCAACCTGGAATGCGTTGACCGCCGCAAATCCCGCCGAATTGAATGTTGGATTTACCGTTACGATTAGCATTCAAATGGAGAACCTATACAATAAATGACATTAATAAGAGCTCAATAATGTCCCAAGTCTATAAATATAAGGAGAATGGCTCATTGTTTGGAGGTCTAAATTTTCATTCAAAAAACTCATCTTGTAAAATCTTTTGAAAAAGAAATTTTTACTAGAGAAAGTAGATTAATAAAATACAATTTTCATAAATACTTTGCGCAGTTTTCTATTAAAACTAGTGTGAGAAATTTAGCTATCACATCTATCTTCGGATAATGAAGCGCCATTAGAGGATTTTGAGCTTTGGAAGAAGATCATGACATTAAAGAATCCAGAGACAACATTGATTTATCATTGGTTGTTTCTTATCCTTTTAGTTTTCATTTTGAATGGGATTAAAATTCGATATTTGTGAGAGCATAAATTCCCTCGGGTCGGGTTTCCGGAAGTTAACCCTGTCTGAAAAGTAATTGGGCCTCCCAAACCCATCCCGGAAGAGTAAGCCCATATGGGATGTGCTGACTAAGGTGAGCTGGCAAAATGTGTTGACGAATGTGCTGGTGAAATGTGCTGACGAAATGTGTTGGCGAAATGTGCTTGTGAAATGTGTTGGCTACGGTGAGCTGACGAAATGTGTTGTCCGGACGTGATGGTCAAGAAAGCAGTTTCGACACGGACATAAGCAGTCAGCACACCCACCTCCGTGAATCGCGCCGCATTTATGGCGAAATCGGCAGTTACGCAGGGAGTTCAAAAGAGAATCTCCGTAATAAATGCCATTAAGATGACACATAAATGCTGGTTAGGCTATAAATAGAGGGGGTAGTGCCTACGTTAAGGGGTTTCTGATTTTCATTTGTAAAACTCTAAGCAATTGTAATTCAGAGAAAACACATCAATAAACACATATTTTCATAAACTTTCTACAAAATTTCTATATTTTTGGTGTGAGAGATTCATCACTCACATTTGGCGCCGTCTGTGGGGAGAGAAGAGAAACACTCCAACGAATTCGCTGAAGAACACTAGCTCTGCCCAGAACAAGAATGGAGCTGAAGCTGATGCTAGCGACGATGGTGGAATCTGCTCAAAAACTGAAAGAGTCAAGTGATGCGTTCATCGCTCGCTTCAACAGCCACGAGGAGCATGTGACGACCCGACTTATGGCCCTGAAGAATGTCCAGTCCGATCTGGAGGTTCGCGTAGGAGCCTTGACGAGCCTGATAGGGAGAACCGCACTGATGGTCCTGGCCCCAGAGAATCCAGGAGATGGTGGGAACGGAGGAACCAGCAATCTGGATGAAAATCGGAGAGCTGACGATTCCTTGAACCCGAATAGGAAAGCTGGTGGCCCTACGGGTCCGAACTGGCAAGGTGTGAGCTCGCTGGATGCAAGCAGGAGAGCTGGCAATCCCGCAGATCCGAACTGGGGAGCTGGCAATCTTGCTGATCTGAACCGGAGAGCTGACGCCCCTACGTGTCCGAAATGGGGAGCTGGCAATCCTGCTGATCCGAACCGGAGAGCTAACGCCCCTACGGGTCCGAACTGGGGAGCTGGCAACCTTGCTGATCCGAACCGGAGGGCTGACGCCACTACGGGTCCGAACTGGGGAGCTGGCAATCCTGCCAATCTGAACCGGAGAGTTGATGCCTCTACAGGTCCAAACTAGCGAAGCGACGATTCGCTAGATGCGAATCGGAGAGCTGGAAACCAAAGAGCTCCGGGAGACACTGGATAGCTGCATACTCCAAGCTCCACAAGAATGGATGACGACAACCTGGGAAGGGGTTCGCATGGACAAAGAGATCGTGAGTACGATGCGCTCCAAAGATCTATTGACAAAGCGAATGCTGAACTTCTCGCAGTGACATTAAAGGTCCACTGAGTTGCCAGCACAGCCCCGGAGATCGATCTTGTGATCGCGGAGACAGAGAGGACTCCTTTCACAACACGTATTGCGAATGCGCGGCTAAGAGACACCGGCAAGCTGAGACTCCCTATTTATAAAGGGAAGTCGGATCCAAAGGCGCACATGACAGCCTTCAGGATTACCGTCACCCGAGCTCATTTCAGCGAAGAGGAGAAAGATGCGGGGTACTGCATACTCTTCGTCGAAAACCTGACAGGATCAGCTCTCGAGTGGTTTTCCCATCTCGAGGGGGATTCAATTGACAGTTTCACATAATTGTCGACGGCATTACTGAAACACTATTACATATTTATGGATAAAGGAACCTCCGATACCGACCTCCAGAATCTAAGTCAAGGTCGAAATAAATCAATTCGAAACTTTATTGAGCGGTTCAAAGCTGTCAAAGCAAGGTGTTCGATGTAAGTGAGTCGACAGCACTTGCTGCACTCAAACACGGACTCTGGCATGAGTCCCCTTTCCGTTTCGATATGACAATTCACAAACCGGAAACGATTGAGGACGCACTTCATCGCTCCGCGGATTGTATGATTGCCGAAAAAGAGAAATTTGCTCTCTCCAAGAAATTTAAGGTTGTAAAAGGAGCTGCCGAACCTATATTCTTGCCGAAAAAGTTCGAGAAAAAGGAGAGCAAAGAATTTCGAGGAGGATCTAAAGGCTCTCACTCGTATAATATGGAGAAAGGGGGGCGAAAGCATGAGAGCAAAGACGGACCGCGCATGCTGTAACGCGACCCGGATGCTTATTGCGAGTTACACAAGTGCAACGACCACGCCACGCACGAGTGTTTCAAGCTAAAGAATTTCCTTAGTAAGAAATTCGCCAAAGGAGAGCTGAAAGGAGGAATCGACCTTCAATCAATCGTTCGTGAGATGGAAGCCCCAGAGGATAACATAGAGGCCCCTGTGGGGAAAAGGGCTCAGAGTCCATAGCGAGGAGGAACTGCAAAGGCTCCTCAAAAGAAGCGTATAGACTTCATCATGGGGGGATCCAGGCATTACCGAGAATCAGTTTCTTTGGTGAAGTAATATGTGAGAAAAGCATAATTCAGCAAAGCAAGACACACTCCGGATCACGGAAGTGAGATAAGCTTTACTGAACAAGATGTCTCTCACCTAGACTTACCACACGATGACGTTCTAGTCGTCGAACTCGACGTCGGGGAAAACTGCGAGGTGTCGCGAGTTTTGATCAACACGGGAAACACCATTAATTTCATGTTCCTAGATACGCTTAAACGAATATGACTCGACAGTTCAGAAGTAAGGGGTCCTCCGACTCCCTTAACAGGATTTAGCGGAATGACGGAAATGTCACTCGGTACTATAAGACTTCCAATGTCTACACAAGGGGTCCATAAGCTCGTTGAGTTTACTGTGGTAGATCGACCAGCAGCTTACAATCTCATTTTGGGAACTCTTTGGCTCCACGAAATGAGGGTTGTTCCGTCCACGTATCACCATTGCATGAAGTTCCCAACCAAAGGTGGTGTAAGAGTGCTCCACGGAAGTCAGAAGAACTCCCGAATATGCTACATGGCTGGCGTCAAGTCCAGGGTTCAATTGCAGCTAAAAGGCTCGGATTTCTCTTCCGAAGAAAAAAAATCTGAGTCCAAAATTCGGTGATGATCAAATAGCCTCAGGTCCGGAAGACAGCAAAGAAAAAGATCTGCAAAAGCGTACCATAAAGGTTCCTCTAGACCCACAAGATCCAGGGAAGTGTGTAATCATAGGAACCCAGCTAAAAGGAGAGCTGAAGCGCGAACTAATTCGGTTTCTGCAGCAAAATAAGCAAACCTTTGCACGGACAACCAGCGATATGCCAGAAATAAGTCTCGATGTGATCTCATATTAGCTAAATGTCGATGCGGCCTTCAAGCCGATAAAACAGAAAAGGCGGAAGCTTGGTCCGGAGCAGTCCCAGGCCGTGAACGATGAAGTGTCAAAACTTTTGGCGAACGGATCAATAAGAGAAGTACATTATCCTGAATGATTAGCGAACCCCGTGGTAGTGAAAAAGAAGAATGGAAAATGGAGGATTTGTGTCGATTTCACAGATCTTAACAAAGCCTGCCCAAAAGATAATTTCCCGCTCCCTCACATCGACCGATTGGTTGAAGCGACAGCGGGAAATTAGTTACTCTCCTTCATGGATGCCTTCTCTGGATATAACCAGATTATAATGAATCTGAAAGACCAAGAGAAGACTTCCTTCATAACTTGTAAGGAAATCTATTGCTACAAGGTTATGCCCTTCGGATTGAAGAATGTCAGAGCGACATATCAAAGACTCGTGAATAAGACGTTCTCATCTCAACTTGGTGAAACTATGGAGGTTTACGTCGATGACATGCTGGTGAAGTCCTTGGTGAAAGATGAACACGTCCAGCATCTCGCCAGGTGCTTCGAGACCCTTACAATTTGGAATGAAGCTGAATCCAGAGAAATGCACGTTCGCATTTACTTCCGGAGAATTTTTATGCTATCTCGTAACCGAGAGGGGGATCGAGGCCAACCCAAACCAGATAACGGAAGTTCTCTCGATGCCATCACCAAAGATGCTAAAGGAATTCCAACGCTTGACGGGAAGGATCGCTGCTCTAAACAGATTCATTTCACGGTCAACCGACAAATGCTTGCCATTTTTCCAACTATTGAAGGGGAATAAGCGTTTTCTTTGGGATGACCAATGCAAGAATGCGTTCTCCAAGCTGAAGAACTATCTCGCCAACACCGGTGTTGGAAAAACCCGTGCAGGGAGAAACCTTATACTTGTATGTAGCGGTTTCTCCTGTCGTCGTAAGCGGGGTACTAATCAGAGAGGATGAGACTAATCAAAGACCTGTCTTTTACGTCAGCAAAAGTTTAGTTTCTCCCGAGCCGAGATATACGATGGCCGAAAAACTAGCTCTTGCAGTAATAGTTTCAGCAAGGAAACTACGCCTGTATTTTTAGTCTCAGTCAATTGTTGTGATGACGATGCAACCGATGCGAACAATTCTTTATGGTCTGAACCAATCCGGAAGGATGGTTATATGGGCCATAGAGTTAAGCGAGTATGATATCGAGTCCCGAAATTGGCTAAGCGCAAAGTCACAGGTGCGTGTAGATTTCATTGTCGAGCTACCAATTGGGATCCAGGAGGGATCGCCATCCCAGCAAGTTTGGGGGCTTCAAGTCGACGGCTTGTCCACGCGATCAGGATCCAAGGTCGGGGTGCGGCTAGAATCCCCAACGGGAGAAGTGATCGAGCAGTCGTACAGACTCGCGTTCAACGCTTCAAACAACAAGTCGGAGTATGAAGCGCTCATTGCCAGCTATAGATTAGCTTTGGGAATTGGGGTTAAAGACCTCCAAGCTCAAAGCGACTCCCAACTCGTAGCAAGTCAGATCAGCGGAGAATACGAGGGGAAAGACGATAGAATGGGAGCTTACCTAGAAGTCGTTCAAGGGCTCATAAGTCAATTCAACCGATTCGAATTGACGAGAGTTTCGCGAGGTGAGAATAGTTCGGCGGATGTGCTGGCTGCGCTGGCATCAACATCCGACCCTCTAGTGCGAAGGATGATAACAGTAGAAACTATCAAAACACCAAGCATAGCTGTTGCGGGAAAAATCATGGCGATACAAACACGATCAATGAAAAGTCGCTCTCAACAAGCTCCTAGGGACGAACCGGCGGGAGCTATCCTCGATCTCGACCAGGTCGCCGAAGAGAACCTCACCCCAACTAACGATGAGCCCAACCCTGATGCTGGTTTGAATGACGATGTTTAAAATTCGACGGATCAAACGAACAATAAAGAAGTCGACCAAAAGGACGATGACATCGAACCGGGTGGCGCCACCAATAAAAAAGGAGATCTTATGAGTAGTCGGCTTGACACTGAGCAAGTACCTGCAAGAAACACAAGATCTGATGGCTCCCCTCCCGATTCAAATGTCGACGACTCACTTAAGGTCAAGCAAGCTGACGTAGCCGATGAGCAAGGACCAAGAGATATAGGCGAGGAAAACCAAGATTACAGATCACCTATCGAAGCGTATATTACAACAAGAAAGACGCTAGATAACAAGTTACAGGCGCGAAAGCTAAAAGTGAGAAGTGCGCGGTTTTGTACGGTCGACAGACTCCTCTACAAACGCAGTATCGTTGGGCCTTACCTTGTGTGCATGGGACCCGAAGAAGCATTAACCATCATAACGGAAGTTCATGAAGGTTTTTGCGGGTCGCATTCGCCGGGAAGGACTCTAGTTATGAAAATCAAACGGTTAGGATATTTCTGGCCGACTATGGTAAAGGAATGTGAGGAGTACGCGCGGTGGTGTGAGCAATGCTAAATTCATGCCCATTCATTCAGCAGCTTGTCGAACAACTATTGTCCATCTCTTCTCTATATCCGTTTATGAGATGGTCGATGGATATCGTTGGACCACTTCACCCGGGGGGCAAGATTTTTGTTGGTGTTGACGGACTATTTCTCTAAATGGATAGAAGCCGGGGCTTTCAAGAATGTTACCCAAAAGTTTATATGGCGAAACGTGATATGACGTCACGGTTTGCCGTACGAGATAGTAATTAATAATGGATCCCAATTCATCTCAACCAAGTTCGAGGCGTTTTGTTCCACATGGAAAACAAGATTAAGCAAGTCAACACCAAGATATCCACAAGGGAATGTCCAAGCGGAAGCCGCAAACAAAATTTTACTCAGCAACCTGAAGAAAAGGTTGGGGGATTTTAAAGGAGGATGGGCCAATGAACTTCACGAAGTCATGTGGACCTGGCGAACTACACCCAGGAAAACGAATAATGAGACTTCTTTCTTTCTCATGTATGGGATGGAGGCGGAAGTTCCCGCGGAGGCTGCCGTCCCCGGACTTTGCAGAACGGTCAATACGGTGGATCCCGGCAAGAATGATGAGATGATGAAGGACAGCCTCGATCTTCTAGATGAGAGGCGGGACCAAGCGTCAGCAAGGCTCCAAAACTATCAACACGCGGTGGCTCGCTATTACAATTCTCGAGTAAGGATCCGACATTTCAGCGTGGGTGATCTTGTACTTCAGGGGGTATTCTCGAATACAGCCGAGTATGGCGCCGGAAAACTGGGCATAAACTGGTAAGGTCCTTACAAAGTAACACGAGTTGTGCGCTATGGCGTGTATGAACTGGAGTCTAAAGATGGCGTCAAGATCCCGAGGTCGTGGAATGTGATGCATCTTAAAGCATACTTCTGAATCCGGAAGTATAAGAAAGCATTGTAATCAAGTCTCTATAATTCGTTCGCATCAATAAAGAAGCCTCTGCGTTTTTGTTTTAACGTTTGGGGTATATTTATATATCAAATAAAAATAAAAAGGAGCCCGAACCGCACCCGTGCTAGAAGCACGTTCCGAGCAGCTGAAAAAACTAAACGAAAAGGCTTAAAATAAAAGCTGAACTAAAGCTAAAAAAATGCTTAAGCCAAAAGCTAAAAAAAATGCTTAAGTAAAAAAATGCTTAAGTCTAAGGCTACCAAAAACTTAAGTTAAAAAGCCAAACAAAAATCCAAGATAAAAGGTAAAAACGGCTAAGTAAAAAAGCCGAACAAAAAAAATTAGATAAAAGCTAAAAACGGCTAAGTCTAAAATCTAAGACAAAGAGGCTAAAATAAATGCTAGAAAATGCTAAGTAAAAGCCAAAAGCTAAGCTAAAAAAGAGTTCGCAAATCGAAAATCGCGCTCAAAGATTAAAAAGAGCTCGGAAAAAACTTAAGCAAAATCTAACAAAAGGTTTAAGGCCTAAAGGCCGGACTAAAAAGAAAAAGGATTTAAATGAAAGCATAAACAACGCTTAAATAAATCCATCAAAAGTCTCCAATAAATAAAGCATCAGGCTATCCTGAGAAACATGTGACAAAAATCTAGAAAATATAAAGCAAGCTCAAGGTAAAATCCGAGCAAAGTACTAAAACATAGAAAGATAGAGGAAATAACACAAGTCTCTGAATCATAAAAATAAAGACGGAAAAGCAATCATAGGTCTGAGAAGGATCCTCCGCAACGGCACAGCGGATCTCTTCCACCAACTCATCCATCTTGGATCCCATGTTGGACCCAAACTCGTCAATAAGAACTGCAGCGTCGGTCGAAGTGGTGACGGGAATGTCGGTGGCTAAATCCGGAGGTGGAACGCGCGAGCTACCATCAGGAGTGAGAATAGGATTCGTGACTGGAGAGGATGGCAGAATCTCCGAAGCCGAAGGTGAATGCGAAGGTCATGAGAAAAGACGCACAAATTCCTCCAAGTCGAGAGGGGGAATCTTCGCCTCGGCTTCGTCAGACGCTTTCCACGCAACTTCGCGATCAACAGTAAGAATTTCAAGCTCCGCCTTGAGATCCGGGACCTCACCTTTCTAAATGTCCTAAAGGAGCTCAAGGTTGGCGTTGACTTCGCGAAAATACACAAGCGAGTCTCAGGCAGCACTTTGAGCAACAAGGTGAAGCTTCACCTGCTCAATCTCATCGTGTACCATCTTGGCAACTGCTTTCTTTGCCTCATCTCTAGCCCGCGTTGCGTCAATATCCTGAGAGCTAGTAAGCGCGTTGAGACGAGCCTCCGCCTCCTCGAGACGAGAGGGAAGAGCGGATTTCTCAGTTTCAAATGATAGCTTCTCCTGAAAATAAGCAAAGGACTCGGATCGTACCATCTTAAACTTCTCGTGCATCTCGGTCCGATCCTCCTTCGCATCCATCGCGGCGGTCTCTGCAGCGAACATGCGACTGCGAGCCTCCTTCAGCTCCGCCGTAATCGAAGCAACCTGGTCCTCCGCGGCTTTCAAGCCGGATCCATCTTTGGCTGCGGCAAGTTGGCGACCAAATATCTCGAGGGTACTACTGTACCAACCCAAGGACTGCATAAAATAAAAGACATGAAGCATGACCAACACTTAGTAAAAATAATGATGACAAAGTTAAGAAAGATGAACAAGAAGAAGAAAAAAAGAGGTATCTCATTTACCTCGCCGACGCTTCTAGAAAACTTCTTGTAGTGATCGCGAACCTCGTCCGGAAGATCCGGAATCGTCGGGACCTTGTAGCCCTCAAAGCGGAAGTGACGAAAGAGATGTGAGGATGAATCTGCGTCTGCAACAATCGACTTGTTCGCCTTGTAGTCAAAACCCCAGTCATACTTCTTCCTCTTCCCGTCACCCCATGTATTCCCTTGTTCCGGGAGCTTCCTCTTCAAGGATCCTCGTGAGTATGGAGCACCTTCAGCAGGCAAAGGAGCATCATGAGCTGCGGGCAAAGCGATGATGAGTCGGCGACCCGGCTTTGCGATAGCCGAGGGATCGGCCGACACTATCGGAGCTTTCCTAGCTCTATTGGATCCCTTATCCGAACCTGCGGAAAGAAGATTAACGGGGGCGGAGGAGGCAGCAAGGGGGGCTTCACGACGTGCTGGCATGTTGGTATCTTGAGCAGCATCATTCTTGGCTTTCGTGATGTCCTGAGTATCGTTGGGAGCTGAAACAAGAGGTTTCACTTTAAAAAGGAATGCATGTGCAAACAAAGAAAACTTAAGTAGGAAAAATCGAACAAACCAGAAGCTTGGTAGGAAGGGGGCGGACGTTGAAATTCGCAGGACCGGAGTGAACGATCCCCACCAGGACTTCGTCGTGCTACAAGCACAAATAAAATCCACGAGGGCGCGAGAAAGCTTAGGAAGCTTTCCTTTCTTCTGATTCAACAATGCACAAAGAAAACAAAAGATATAAGTCATAAAAGAAAAAAACACTCGTAATGGCAAAATATCAAAATCCTAAGTTAACTCTGCTAACCGGATTCTGGAGACCAATCCAAAACCGCTAGGTGGGAAAGACGACTGAAAGTGGACTCATTCATAGAGAAGAAAAAGTAGAGTCGCTTCCAATCCTCATCTTTCTTCGGGAAACCTGAGAGAATACTGCAGCGGGGGTTCGACATTGAGTAGAAGAAACCGGGTTGATCACGAACTCTCCGTATTGACTCAAGGCGGACTAGAGACTCGACATCAAGCTCAAACTCGAGTTCCTCCGCAAACACTTGCAAACCCACTATGGTGCGAATGCGATTCGGGCAAATATGAGCTAGTGCGATCCTGAGATCATGCATAAAGTGGATAAGAAGTTCCGGTACGGGGGAAGGAGAGTTCGCATTCCCTAAAGAAAACCCCATATGCACAACACAAGCCATCTCTAACTATCTCAGGGTTTTCTAAGGGGGACGGAGAGATAAGCTCCACGCCCTCGACAAGTCATTCCGTAACTCTATCAACTTGTTCAAAGATAACCTGGAACGAGGATGAGGACCAAATACGGGAAGCTGGTCGAGAACTCGAGGAGGAGACGGGTTAGGAGGAGCGATCAGCTCGGGGGAACATGCGTCGAAGGATGTGCCCATCTCGGACTGAAGGCTTACCGACCCGAGAGAGGATGCAGCTCGGCTCGAACCAAGAGAAATGACCTTCGTACGGTCCGATTCGTGAGAAGCGGAGGTCGGATTGGACCCGCCTCTCAGCCTGGACGATGATTTTGGCTCGGGGGACCCCGTGCTCAGCTCGGGCCAATTGACCGGCGGTTCGAGTAAAATTGGCTCCGTCCAAACTGAGCCCAAGGAGGATCTGCTGCGAGGCAAGCAAGGGGAGAAAGACTGGCTCGGGACTAGGGCGGACCGCTTCGCCTCGGCTCGGGTAGAGGAAGGCGACCCGCCCTTGGCTTGGGTGGGAGCGCACAGAGGATCCCTTTCGGATTGGGCCACGGCGCTCGGCGAATCCACTTCGGCTTGGACCCCGGCGTGTCGCGAGCTTGGTTCGGCTCGGGTCCCAACGTGCGGATAAACTCCTTTGGCGTGCGGTGAGCCCGGCTTGGCTCGGCCCTCGCCGCGCGGAGAGCACTCTTCGGCCCGGACCCTGGTTTGCAGCAAACCGGTTTCGGCGCGGGTGGATGGTGATGTGTCCGAACCCATCAAGGAAAAAAGGAGAAGAAGAAGAGAAAAATGGATAAGAGAAGAAAAGAGAGAAAGAGGAAGGGATAGGAGATGAGATAAAAAAAAATGTGTGGAGGAGAAAAAGAGAAATAAATTTAAAAAATTAAATGAAAAAACACTTTTCCCCAACAATTAAAAGAATTTTTGGATCAAAAGTGAATAATCCCAAAATTTCTTGGAAACTTGTTGAAAAGTTGAAATTCTCAAAGAACGGTGAAGAACAAATAAGAAAAGTGGCACTTTGATCCAGAAATATCAAAATTAGCGCCCAAAAAACTATTTTGCGAGACTAAAGTCACCGGAAAATGAATTAAAGCAGAGAAATCAAGCTAGAACGCAAAGAAAACTCAAGAACAAGTCTACAGAGAATAAAGACTAATCAAAACCAAAAAAAAGTTTATGAGAGAATTGTGAAGTGAGGTTACCTGGAAATCTTCTTACAGGACTGGATTGCACAAAACCCATTAGACAAATGAAGAGTGGCTTTAAATAAGAAATTGCAGGAAAATAATTATGGCAAGAAGTTAATGAGGCCCCCGATTCTCTCCGGAAGATGCGATCTGCAGAAAAACCTGATTGCCAAAGAATCAGACTAACAGCACAAATTTCGAACTGATTAGAATCCTGTAATGGAAACTTCTATTATAGGATTGAGGGGCAATATGTGGGAGTATAAATTCTGTCGGGTCGGGTTTTCGATAGTTAACCCGGTCCGATAAGTAATTGGGCCTCCCAAGCCCATCCCGGAAGAGTAAGCCCATCTGGGATGTGCTGACTAAGGTGAGCTGGCGAAATGTGCTGACGAATGTGCTATGAATGTGCTGACGAATTTGCTGACGAATGTGTTGACGAATGTGCTGACAAATGTGCTGACGAATGTGCTTGTGAAATGTGCTGACGAAATGTGCTGGCAAAATGTGCTGGTGAAATGTGTTGGCTACGGTGAGCTGACGAAATGTATTGTCAGGACGTGCTGGTCAAAAAAGCAGTTTTGGCGCGGACAAAAGCAGTCAGCACACCCACCTCCGCGAATCGCACTGCATTTATGGCGAAATTGGCAGTTACGCAGGGAGTTCATAAGAGAATCTCCGCAATAAATAGAGGGGATAGTGCCTATGTTAAGGTGTTTCTGATTTTCATTTATAAAACTCTAAGCAATTGTAATCCAGAGAAAACACTTCAATAAACACATATTTTCATCAAACTTTCTGCAAAATTTATATATTTTTGGTGTGAGAGATTCAGCTCTCACAATATTATATCTTGTAATTGTTGCTACTTACAGTTTTTTCACGAACATGCTAAGATAGTATATTGGATATAACCGTTTTTCCCCATAGGTACTTTAAATGGAAATTGGTTTATAAATTTTTGTGTCAAATTTCATATACAAGCGTATTTTGAGTATCAAGAAAGTACAAATAACATAACAAGTGGTATCAGAGCTTTAGGATCTAAGATAAATTCGGCGTAGAAATCAAGAAGTAGTTTCTCATCTCAAAGTTTCAAAGAAATATCAAAACTCAAGATACTCATGTTATCGCAAGCGAATAAGTAAAGATAAAGATTTGAAACTTATCTTTTCTATTGTTTACTCTGTGATATTATATCTAGTTATGTTAAGGGTGACATAGAACTCACTAGCATACACGAGTGTAAGGGTTGAACAATTTGATGGGTTCGACAACTTTTGTCTTTGAAAAATAAGAATGCTTACGCATTTCAGGATGATAGTCCTAAGAGACATCATTGATCATAAGTTTTTCGTAGAAGAACATGTTGCAACAGTCAAATTTATTACAACACCTCCAATCTTTGGTAGTGGAGGAGAAATTACATTAGTAAATATCAATCAGAAGGACATTTCAAAGAAGGCAATGCGTGTTATCATTCCAATGTGAATAATCATGTACTAAGGAAAATTATTCACTGTAAAATTGTCGCATCTATATAATCAACACTTAATGTGTTGAACATGGAAAGTACACTATCCAACATGATCTACTTGCATACATAATTTCATACATACAAAATAATTGACATGAAGACTATTGATCAAACTGTTAATGATATATATAACTAGTTGCTAACATGAGAAATACTAATGTGACTATCTCTGAAAAGGTAGAAGCAATTTTATTTACCAAGCAAATTTGACCATTTCAAATAAACACTCAAGTATGGTAAAGACAATCTAAATTTTCGAGAAATTAGAGCATGATCATTATTGTATCTTAACAAGATATTAGCAAGTATTTAAGTGTATTCAGGCCCAATATTAAAGATTTTAATTACAAATACACAAGGCTGGAATCTTATTTTAGGTTTATAAGATATGTTAAGAGCTGGGTACGTGTCAACATTTTATTGGTCCGAGATTTTGGGGGTGAAATTTTTTTTTCTTTTCATTTGTCACATTCGAAACCCGATTAGGGTATTTGTCTCTTAAGAAGGTGAGACGACGACAAAGGAGATTTGAGTTTTGCTGGCCAAATTCACGGTGAAATCGCCGGAGGAGACGACGTATGAGATGGCGAGCCACCGTATTTCATTGTCTGAAGACATTTGGAGTCGTACCAGCACGGAGGAGGAAGTAATTGGTGGGTAGGCGAATCGTGTCGATTTGATGCATGTACATGGTATCGTTTTAAACCTTTCTCTTTGATTATAGATTTTGTGTAGGTGTATGGTATTGCAAGTGTATGTTCAATTGATTGTGTGATCTTGTTTGTGTGTTGTTGTAAATTGTTGTTTTGTTGTTTATATTACCTTGATTGTTGTATGTGTGATATCGATTGTGTTCAATTGAGGGTGTGATCTTGATTGTGTGCTACTGTAAAGAATTGTTTTGTTGTTTATATTCATCTTTTATTCTTTTTGATATTGATTTTGTTCAATTGATAGTGTAATCTTGATTGTGTGCTACGGTAAAATGTTGTTTTGTTGATTATATTTCCCTGAATTTGTGTGTGATATTGATTGTGTTCAATTGTGAGTATGATATTGATTGCTTGTTGTTTTGTTGTTCATATTAATCTGAATTTATGTTTTCTTCATTGTAGGTTACAATCATTTGGAGTGGGAATCCAATCTTGAAATCTTCTTGAAACCAGGTACTTCCTGAACCAAAATTGAAAACAAGTTAGGTGTAGGTAATTGATGTGATTGGTTGTGATTAAGTGTTAGTTGTAGTTGTGCTTGTTAGTTGTAGGTTAGTGTAACACTAACGGCAATTGAATGCAAAAGGACGATGCTAACTACCAAAACTTGTTGCTGTCTATATAGCTTAAATAAATCTAAAAATTAAACTAACAAAACTCTTTAACGTAAATTAGCCAAACTAAAAATTAAAACACCAAACTCTTTAACTTAAGTATTAACATGGATCTGTATGATCCATGTTCCCAATCTAGAAACTTCACTGACCTCTTGAACAACCAACAAAGATCTGTTGGTTTCCTTCCTTCTAGTGTGGAACCAGTTACACACTGTTCAAGCCAAGTGAGAGACATTGAAGTGTTTGTTGAAGGCCTAGTAAAGGTGCGTAGAGAGAGGAGGAAATGGACTCCAAAAGAGGACATTGTGCCATAGTAAAAAACCAGCTCTTTTTTGGGATAAGGTCAAAATTGGAAAAATAATGAGAGCATCTATCATACTCCACAATATGATAGTAGAAGACGAACGAGATACATATAGTCATTGAGATTATTCAGAATTCAATCAAGGAGATAACATGAATGCTTCAGTGGATTATACGTTTTCAACTGATTTGCCTTCGAATGTCGCCAATGTGATGGCCACCCGAAATATAGTTCGGGATAGAAATAAACATGAGCAACTAAAAGCGGATTTGGTGGAGCATCTATGGCAGAATTCAGATATAATTAAAATTTTCATGTAATGTTTTCAATAAATAAATTTTATGTAATATATTTTCATGTAATGTTTTCAATAAATAATTTTTATGTAATATATTTTCATGTAATGTTTTCAATAAATAATTTTTATGTTTTCAAAATTATTTTCTTTATTAAGAACCCACCAATGGAAGTGAAAATAATAAATGTGAAGTGTAGTTTCTTAAGTGTATGAAGTTATAAAAAAAATAATTAAAAATTATATTAAAAATTTTAGAGAGGTCCTCTAATGAAGGTGCTTTTAGAGCCTCAACCAAGTTTAAATAAAGAGAGATGACAAAAAGTGATAAAGAAAACAAAAGGCAAGTTAAGGGTTTGTGTCAAACAAAGAAATACCATAATAAAGGGTAATCAACCATGCAAAAACATATCAAAGAGTAAGGGCAATGCCAAACCCTAAAAGCAAACATAAAGGTTAAAAGAACAATTGTTGTTTTTAATGTTGAAAGGAGGGACATTGGAAAAAGACTGTCCTAAAAAGAAGAATAAAGAGTCAAAGACATCTACAAATGTAGTTAAAGACATAAATGAACTTATTGTATTAACTACAAGCATGCATGATTCTTAAGAAGATTCACCGCAAGAAAGATTTAATAATATGATCACTATTTTGGTCGGAAAATGGTCGAAGAATCATATTTTCGACCACTTTCCGACCAGAGTGGTTTAGTTATAATTTTTTGGTCCTAAAATTTTGGGTCGGAAATTGGTCAGAAAAATGGTTGTCAAAAATTGGTCGAAAATATTTTCAGACAAATTTTCGACTATATTTTTTATTTGGTCATAAAATATTTATTACCAATTTCTTACTAATTTTTAAATTTTTTTAAAAATCATAATAATCTTTATAAAATACAAATATTTTAAAATCAAATTTCTAAAACATATGTGTAATTTTATGATCTAATTACATAATCTAATTCTAAGTTTCCAAAGTGTAATTCTATAACCTATAATATAATTTCATAATCTAGATATTTTAATTACTTAAACCTACATAATATAATAACATAAATCTATATATTATTATTTGAAACCTAAAGAATAATTTGAAAGGATTTAGAGAAATTTTTGAGAGTTTTGTGGTGTAATGAAGAAGTGAAACTCGACTTATATGGAAGAAATAGTTCGACCAAATTCCGACCAATTTTCCAGTTTGGTCGGAAATTAGTCGTCAAATTTAAACCAAATTCATTAAAATTCATGAAAACATTTATGGCAAAACTCACATAAGAAAGGGTTCATTAAAATTTGAGAGTAAGATTGGAGTTTCTGTTATGAGGTTAAGAGTCCACTAGTAATTATGTTTTTGTATCTCACTGAGACTTCGTTCGTTTTCATAGCTTCGTTCGTTTTCATAGCTATATGCAATATCGATATGCTACATCTCAATGTTGCATCTAGATGTTGTTCGTTTCCACATATGCATTTGACATCTAGATTTTGCATATGGATGCAATTTTGTTCGTGTTTGAATTTGTGAAAATATTCAAATACATTATTCAGATACATATTTGAAAACAACCACATTTATTTTTCTAACAAAAACATGAAAAACAAGTTTTTCAACAAAAAACATAGAAATGTATTTCTCAACAAAAACAGAAACAAAGTTTTTAGATATTGTTTTTAAAATGTTTAAACGAATAACATTTAAACGCTTATGTCTAGCCACTGCATTTGGATATAGAAACGCCTCAGTCATACAAGTATCGGATAACTAAGTGGCACACAACAAATCGAAATTCATCACATTTTCTTTTAGTCTTATTTATTGGGGTTTGAGATATAAAGACCCACTTTTGACTCTTTATTCTTCCACCAAATTTCACACGTGACGAATAGTCCAGCGTTGTTTTCTCTTTTTTCTTCTTCTTTGGTTTCTTTATTATTCTTACTGACGTATGAAGAATTCATAGTGGATGATGATTGTTTATTTTGTTCATTAGTGATAATAATAAGATATACATAAATTTCGGGAAAATCGCATAAAAAACCTCCAGAATGTCACTTTCTAGCACTTTAAACCTTAGTACTCAACCACTAGCACTTTTTTTTTTT